>PVKS010022143.1:0-34155 GCA_004027875.1 Aplodontia rufa | reverse complement strand
ATCCCATTCACTGATTTTTTACTTTACTTCCTTCACTTTAGGAGACATGTTAAGAAAGTCTTTGCCTACTCCCAAGTGCTGAAGTGTTGGACTTAATTTGTTTGCCATCAGTTGCAAGGTAGCTGGTTTAATTCCTAGCTCCTTGATCCATTTGATTTGATTCTCATGCAAGGTGAAAGGTAAGGGTCTAATTTCAACTTTCTGCAAGTGGCTGACCAGTTTGTCCAGCACCATTTGTTGAATGGGCTGTTTCTCCTCCATGTAATATTTTGTCCCCCTTTGTCAAAAATCAGATGCTTAAAGATTTGTGGATTTATTTCAGGGTATTCTATTCTATTCCATTGGTCTTCCTTCCTATCTTGATACCAGTACCATGTTGTCTTTTATTACTACAGCTCTATAGTATAGTTTTAGATTTGGTATAGCAAAACCACCTTTTTCACAATATTCTTAAAGGGTCTCACCTAATTTTTCAAATCTAGGTATAAGTAATAAAAAAGCAAGTCTTTCCACTGAATGCCACTGATCCTCCTGTGATTTGCCATTTTTATTATTATAAAGCTTAAGTAGCAATTATGATACCATAGTAAATGACTGTACTGTTATTTATATTACCTACTATTAGCAATTTTTATTTTATTTTATAATTTAAAAAATATTTTTAGTTGCAGATGGATACAACTTTATTTATTTATTTTTATGAGGTGTTGGGGACTGAACCCAGTGGCTCAAGCGCTCTACCACTGAGATACAACTCCAGCCCAGCAAGTTTTGCTTTTAAAAAAGTGAAATTTGGTCACCACCATCATCTATACTTCCTTGCATTTGAGAAAATGCAAAGTTCAAAGCTGAGCTTCTTCTGTCCTTCAGCATGGGTCTCTTTAGGCAGGATGGCTAGGGAAAGGACTTGGTTAAAATAAATTATCCTAGAGAAAAGAATGGTTTAACACTGGACAAAAGCATGGGGTATGGGCCAGAAGGAATTGTGCTTTGGGTAGGGAGGTAGCCAGGCCCTGGAGAAAGAGCAGGGAATTGGACCTGGGTGCTTCTTTTCTCTTCCATCAACTCAGTGCCCCTTCTCCATCTCTCAGGTCTCTCCTATCCAGCTCTCCTCATTCTCTTTCCAGTGCTCTTCCTTCCCTTCTGCTCCCAAGGGCAATTCTATAATATCTACATCAGTTAATTTAAAAGTATGGGGCCCAAACGCATTCTGAGTGAAGCACAAATAATTAATACAAAATTGTTTTTTAAAAAAAGTCTTAACCTCAGTAATAATCTGAGAACCTGGAATTAAAACAGATACTTTGAAAAGGTCTTGAACTGGGGTGGAATGAGGTATACAGTCAGACTGCTTTTTACACACACAGTTGCTTGACTCTAAATTTAACTGCAGCACAGCCTGCTCAAGATGTAAATTACTAAACTTTCAAAAAGTATTCTGATCAACAGAATCACTGGTATTTTGGTATTTTAAAGTAGCACAGAATACTGGAATAACTAAAATTGATATTTTAATTGCTAAAGTAAGTAAATAAGCAGTTTATAATAAAATATAAAGTTTTATGTATGATATGACAGTAATATCCTCAGATATTTCTAAAAAGTTTCTAAAAACTTTCTTGGTGATTCTGATCTGATACATACTTCCACTAACTTAGAGAACGTTACATATTAACATTACATATTAATGAATACGTATTAATGAATTCCCTATGCACTCCACTTAGTGACAGTAAAACTTTAAGAACCCACATGCAAAGCTCTTGGCTTACTACTAATTTTGTCATCTCCTGAGGTTTGTTTTTATTTTATAAGTTCTATAGTAACAGTTGAAAAACACATTTAAACGTTGCTTCCTACACCACTAGGAAGTAATTCAAAGTTAAACACATCAAGTGAGAGTTTAAAAAGTATATTTTGAGGTGGGCTGAGGACTAGGTATTTTAAAAAGTAAAGCTAGTCATTAATCACACGGAATAAGGAATAGGCAGGAGTGAATTTAGGGCAGAAAATGGAAGTATATTGTCACTGAATTCCTCCTGAAACATGTCCTCAAGACACGACTTCATTGCTTCCATTTATATTGATGAGAACTTCTTGTATACACAAATGAAAAGAGAAGTATTACCTTGAGATATCTATTTTGAAAACATGAACAAATTTATGTAATAGTTACTCCCTCTAATATTAAAAATTATGTGCTAATTATACTATTTGGATACCATAGACAGAATCTTAACCTCGATTTGCTTTTATTTCTTATCGACATAATATAAAAAATTAAAGTTTATCAACATACCTTGGGTCAAGAAGACTCCTCAAAAATTTGAAAAGCAAAATCTGATCCTGAATAGAAACACAATAAAAAAGCCTCAATTAAATATTAAAACAAATTTTCCAAATAATGAATTACTCTAGACAGCCCCTTTAAAATGCAAAAATATGTCTACTTCATTAAGTCTCTGTACAAATCTAAGGAATTCTAAAGAATCACCTGGAGGTCCTTCATGTCCTCTTAATAGTTCTATTCACTGTCACACATTCCATTTTGAGGGCAGAAGGAATACAACTTGTTATCTCAAAGACTCCCACTGAGACAAACCCCTGAGTTGTTTGGAGAATGAGGCCCTCCCAGTGGCTGGTGTTTTGAATTGCTCTGCTGAGCTCTGGTTACACTGATAGGTTTCAAACTGCCTCACCTGTATTCCTATGACAATGGCCTGCTGAGAAATACTCTTAAGGTAGGGTGGGAGTTTAAGACTCAAATTAACAATCACTACTAAAACAAGCTCACTGTCTCCACGACATCATCAACTACATTAGAGATGACAATGAAACTGCAATGTGTTAGTAATCTAACTGCCTGAAAATCTGGGTTCTGTTACTAACACTTATTAGCTAAATGACTTTATGTAAGTCACTTATGCTGTCAGCATTTAGTTTCTTTATGGGGGAGTAGGAGAGGGGAGATAGCAATACCTTCTCTGCCTTCTACACAGGGTAGTAGTGAGGATTATATGAGATAAACAGCTTTATGCCATATAAATATTAATGTTTCTAAGTTCTTGGGAGTTTATATAAAAATTATTTACACTTAGTTCTTCATCTTTCTTCTTTATTTTTGTTTTTTCCTGATATACTCAAACTTCATCTGTAAAAAAGTAGGGGACTTCCAAAGTGAAAAGAATTAATGTTATTTAGAATATGATTTTTTAAATATATATTAATCTTTAAAAGACTGACACACCAGGTACAGTGTACCCACCTGTAATCCCAGCTACTTGGAAGGCTGAGGCAGGAAGACCACAAGTTTGATGCCAGCTTGGGCAACATAGGGAAACCCTGTCTCAAAATAAAAATTTCTAAAAAGGGTTGGGGATTCAGCTCAATGGTAAAGCACTTGCCTAGCATGCTCAAGGCCCTGATTCAATCCTAATTCTGAAAAAAAAAAAAAAAAGCCTCCCCAAAAAATGACACATATATACTTATTAGTCTTTATCAGTCTTTGATTTCCTATCTTCTCCTTATTGCTTTGCTTTATTATATGACTTTCCTCCTGGCTATAACTAACAAATTCTGGCTTATTTTTCTTTTCAAGAATTCTGAAAACTATTAAGAGGCACACTGCTTCCCAGCAAAAGTAAAAGTACTTTATACAATATGTGTGGAATTTTCATACAATCAATAAAACTCTTAAGTTTCTTTAAAAGAATACTCAACAAATGGACCACAGTTAAACACTTGCTTTTTCTTATCCATTACACTTCAGCTTTTATATATTTGTCTAGTGAATGACTTATGTTCTATTACTAGGCCTCTCCATCTCTTAATTCCCTTATAGAATATAGGAAAAAGTAATCCTGAAGCTGAAAATCTTACATTTTAATGGGCAATGACAACAGAACCACCACCACAGGCAAGATTTACCAGAACTGCTGATTTTTAAAGGATAGAGAAGCTCTAGGGATTGGGAGTGGTATGAGCAGACGCATCCATCCTCCCAGCCCCATTAGACTGATAAACAGTGTCCTTCCACGTGCCAGTGCCCTACCGTCATTCCAGTCAAAGTAATCTCTAATTGCCTTTTGTTTTATTTTTGTCCTAAAAAGCAGTGACTATATTTATGTTTTTGTATCCTCAGAACTTAATGTTTTTGGTCAAACAGAAAAAATATTTTCTGAATTAACAGATGTGTCTTACTGTTGGATAATCAAGCCTTATATCAGGGAATCATTTTTAAATTCTCCCATTATATTCAACTAATTTCCAAGTCCTATACATTTTATTTCATCTGGAATCCATCCTCTCCAATGCCAATGACTTTGTCCTAGACCTTTTGCCTTATAAGTGTTTTCTCTGCTTCATTTTCTCTCCTTGCCAGTCCATCCACTCTGCTAGCCAGAGTTAATTTTCCAGAGTATGGATCTACCGATATCATCCTTTGCTTAAAACATTTTAGTAATTCTTCAACACAGAAGTACAAATTTCTTAGTACTACAGACAGTATCAGGCCCAAAGCTTTATCTGTAGCTTCTATAACTTTAATGTCACTTCCAGCATTTATCTAGCCCCCACTCCTCCCAGTTACATCATACCTCACACGGTCCTCACCATATTCTGAATACATGTGCTGCTTTATGCCTTTATGTCTTCACATATCCAGATCCCTTTATCTAGAAAGCCCTTCCCAACTTGGTTGGGAAAACTATCAATCATTTAAGACCCATTTCAGGTAGTTCTAGGAATCTTTGTCTGACTTTCTCATAGTCAATTGATCTCTTCTCTTATTGCTACAGCACTTATTTATGTATCTCTAAGGTAGCTCTTAATGCATTATTGTTACATAAATCCTTCTCTGTTTCATAGGAAAAATTACAGGAAAGGACATATTCTTATTCATGTCCTCATGCACACTGAGGTACAGAGTAGGGCCACAATATTTTATTTAATTTAAATGAATGACTTCCATATCTTTGTCTCCCAAGCCGTTTCCCACTCACTCACTATCCTATTTTTCACCTTGCGCAGTTATTCCCCACCACTATTATTGCCATTTGAGGATTCTGAGTTGTGCTTTATGTCACTGTCATTGCCAGTTCCTTACCTCTATCTTGTGGTCATTAATGGTAGTGAGCGAACTCAACACTAGTGTTGCCATGGTGACAAGAGGAATTCTAGGCCTATTAAATAGTACTTCTAACTGAGCTCCTTGATATTCGTATATGTGTATATGAATATACATGTAGCTGTTTTAAACTTAAGATTTCCAAGAAAAATTCTAAAAACTCAGTGCTGACCCAACTTGAGGATGATGATGTTCAAAGTAAAATGAATCTAAAAGAACAGATTGTAGGTCCTATAGCAAAATACAGGAGGGAAGAGCAGATCTTCTGAGTTATGCTTTCTAGAATACAGGTTACAGTTCCAAAGACATTTCTTTGTTATGCACAAAGGCAAGCTCCCTCACTTTCAGACTCAGATCATCAGACATCTCTCTCTCTCTCTCTCACACACACACACACACAATAGGGATTATTAAGTGGCAACTATAAATTTAAGAAATTCTACAGTCAAAAGTTCTCATATGGAAAATCGATTGTCCTTCTATTATATTTTTTTCCCGGTATATATTTGCAGTATTTATCTGAAGGTTTTCTTTTTTTAAAGAGAGAGGGACAATGGAAAGAGAGAAAGAATAAATTTTATTTTAGTTTTTTATGTGACCTTCATTACTCCAAAGCTTCCTTGTGTGTGTGGTGCTGGGGTTTGAACTCCCATACTCACGTATGCCAGGCAAGCACTGTAACCACTGAGCCACCGGTCCAGCCCCCTACCTGAAGTTTGTTAATGACCATTTCAATCTGTCCAGAAAAGTGAGTAGCAATCAGCTCAGCAGCTTTACAGGGCTTCAGGGATACAAGTTCCTGGACAAAAAAAAAGACGAAGCCATTTTTTAATGGTATATTTAAACAGAATATCCTTTGATGTGAGCATGATTACCTACCTCAGTATTGTCAAAAGCTTCACACTGTATTTCAGGAGACCTTGATTTAGGGCTGCAATTTAAAGGGCATATTGCCAATGAACAAAATTAAAATGTGCCTTGTAATAATTCAGAATTCAATTTAACAAAGGGTAATTCTGAGTTCTTAGAAAACGAAAGCACTATAGTACTCTGGATTCTGGCTATGAAATATATAGGATGAACAGAAGGAACAAAGCTTCTCAAATTCTCTGTCAATGAATATCACCCTTGAGCATAAACTAATATAGAAATGAAGAGTATAGTTGCAATTTCTCTGCTTCATAATTCTAAAACTTTATCTCCAGTACCTGGTGGATATAAAAACTGGAAATATCATCATAAATAAACTTAAGGTCTTAAGTATTAAGGAGACTAACATGTCAACCACCGTTAATTAACTATTGTTAATAAGGCCTACTTCTATCAAATCTAAGATTTATAATATTGGCACAAAAATCCTGAATAAAAAAGAAATGCAACACACACACACACAAACAGGATTAAGCTGCATTTACCTATGGAATTCAGGGTTGGTTTAATATCTACAAAATTTACCCCAATCTCCCCACCCAAAAAAAAAAAAACAAAACTCCAGAATGATATTTCAAAATCCGTTCATAAGGAAACCCATAGGATACCAAGGAAACTTCTATTTAAAAAAAAAAAGCCTTATAGTAAACATCAGACTACAAGTGAAATTTTAAAAACTACCACTAATAGCACCTTGAAAAAAAAATACAAAGTTGTAGCTGGACACAGTAGCGTATGTCTCCAGTTGATCAGGAGGCTGAGGCAGGAGAATCACAAGTTGAAGAGCAGCCTTGACAACCTGGGGACTCTCTTAAAAAAATAAATAAACTAAAAGTACAGGATACTATACCCCTGGGTTTCAAACCCCAGTAGTCCCCCACCTCCCACACAGCAAAATAAATTGTAACAGTAAATCTAACAAAGGATAGAAAATTTCTTCAGAGAAAATCATAAAACTTTATAGAAAGATATTGAATGAGGAATTTTACCATAAAATAATTAGAAGAAATAATTTATGGGGCTGGAGTGGTAGCATGCGTGAGGACATGGGTTTGAACCCCAGCAACACGTACCCAACAAAGTGTCAGAGCAAAGAAAGCCATATGAAAAACTAAATAAAAATTGATTCTTTCTCTTTCGCTGTCCCTCTCTCTCTTTAAAAAAAGGAAAGACATAATTTATAAAGATTATCAATTATCTTCATAATGATGGGCAGATTCAATTCAAGGCCGGTCAGAATCACAACTTTTTGTGTGTGTGGAACTCATTAAACTGACTTTAAAATGTACTTCAAAGTATTCAAAGTTCATACTAGCTAAGACCTTATTAAAGATATCAAGACATACTCTATAGCACAATATTTAAAATAGTATGATACTAATGCAGAGATAGACAAATAGGGCAATGAAATAGAAGGATCAGAAAACAGTCCAAGTATAGAGATACTTGATATACTTATGACCACAATAGCAATGAAAAGCAATGGGGAAAGGCAAACTTTTAAAATGACTGCTGCTGGGAACACAGGACCATCTGTATTTTAAAAATGAACTAGACCCCTGTTTCATATCAGATACAAAAACTGTTTTCAGGTGAACCTCAGATCTAAAGACTAAAAACAAAAACCAAGTGTTAGGGGTGTAACTCAGTGGTACTTCCCTAGCATGCATTAGGCCTTGAGCTTTATTCCCAGCACAGCAATAAAAACAAAACAAACAAACAAACAACAAAAACAAAAGTTTTAGATGATAATAAAGGAAGACAATTTCTTAAGCGTAAAGAGAAATAACTGATGATACTAACAATTTAAAAAGCACTTTTCTTAAAAAGAAAAATTAAGAAATTGAGGGGAAAAGTTACTGAATGGAAGAAGATATTTGAAACACATCTCTGAAAAAAAGACATCCATGAGATGTAAAGAAATCCTACTAATCAATAAGTATAAGATATTAAAATTTTAAAAAAGGGCAAAAGACTTTAACAGGCAAATCACCATAGAAGAAATTTAAATAGCCAATAAAGAGGAAAAAGCGACAATCTTAATTAAGGAAATCTAAATTTAAAACATTATATATCTAATAGATCGGCAAAGTTTTAAAGTCTTACAAAGATATAGAACCAATTGCAATTCTCATACTGCACTCAAAATACTGGCATCCAGTAATATTTAAGGTATTAATTCCAATTAACTAGCAATGATATATTCTAAAGCAGAGATTATCAGTTATCATGCACCAAATCACTTGGAGGGCTTATTAAAACACAGATTGCTGGGTCCCACTCCCCGCTTCTGATTCAGGAAGTCCAAAGCGAGAGACTGAGACCACATTTTGATCAAGGAAGCCCGAAGCCAGAGACTGAGACCACATTTCGATCAAGTTCTCAGCTGAAGGTGCAATGCTGGTCTGAGGATCAGACTGAGAACTACTGCCCCAGAGAAACGCGTGTGCCTGTGCTCAAGATGCATACCTAAGAAAACTGTGCACTGATGATTTTTAATAGTCAAAAACCAGAAACAACCAAAAGGTCCATCAACACTAAAATGAATAAACTGATATGTATTTATAAAACTGAATAAAATACAATAAATAAGAACTGAAGTTACTTACAATAAAAGGTACAAACTTCTCAAAGGAAATATAAAGCAAAAACAAAATGGAAAATACAGAGTATGATTTCATTTAAATTCAAAGTCATACTTAGAGATGCATGCAGATGCAGTAACTGTATACAGAAAGGAAAGAAAATTATCATAAAACCTGGGGTAATGGGTATAATGGGGGAACCAGGAGGCAGGAGTTTGTGATCAGGAAAGGATACCAGGGAGAGTTTGGAGTACTAGATATATTCTATTTTTTTTTATTTGGACCTAGAATATTTGCTTTGTAATTTATTATTAAACTATACACCTATTTTATACTCTTTTCCAAATTTTTAATTCAGAAAAATATAAAAATAAAATATTTTTAAATACCTAATGAAATAGGTCCAAATTGGGAAAACCAGGAGTCCACAAACCCAATCTATGAAAGGCTTAAAAGTCACTAAAACATTAAAACATTAAACCCCTAAAGGAGTTGATGGAGCCCTGAAACTGTAAATAAAATTATACATCTATGCACATGTGTGATATTAAGAGGCACAAGTCCAAATCTTTCATTAAATTCTCAAAAATGTCCAGAATCCCAAAAACACTAAGAACTACTAAGTTAATACTGCATACTGTCAGAAAACTTAGATATGACAACTTCTCCCTATGTGTTTTTGTTGATGTATTTATATTACTGAAGATATAAAAGTCCTTCAACAAAAAACACCACAGAATTGTAATCATGGCCTTAAGAGAGATTAAAAGGCTCAAGGTGAAAAAATATGCATATATGAGAAAAAACAGTCAGCAGAAATAATTGTTGTATAGCAAAAATACTTCTTGCTTCTCCAGTGTGAGTTTTCTGCTGAGTAATTTGTTTGCTCATTGATTAATTCATCACATTTCACATTATGCAGAGAGACAGTTTCATTTTTGGATGTCTGTAGTCCATGTGTTCAAACCACTACATAATGCAGATTAGATAGAATGAAGGAATGAGCTATAATGTCACTGTGGATACTTGAAGAGGATGACAAAAAAAGAATACAAAATGAGAAATGGGGAAGAAAGATAAAACTCAACACTGGAGGAAGGTCCTTTAGGTTCTTTTGCCAAGAAACATTCATCTTCTTGTTAACAGGAAGATGATAAAACTTTTTTTGTTTTGTTTTGTTTTTAAGAGAGAGAGAGAGAATTGATTTTATTTAGTTTTTCACATGGCTTTCGTTGCTCCGACACCTACTAGTGTACGTGGGTGCTGGGGTTTGAACCCGTGTACTTGCGCATGCCAGGCAAGCACTGTAACTGCCTAGCCACTGCTCCAGTCCCAGATGATAACCTTAAATAACATTCAATAATGTATCTTAATCCTACAGATAAGAGTGTAGCACTTACCACAGACCACACACCTCAGAACTGACTATACTAGCTTTCATGCCAGATGTTCCACTTTAGATGTTGTTCACATGATCTTCCTAAATGTGAAAGAGACTGATTCTCAAGAAAATCAATGCAATAATAATAATATGATACCTGCCACTGCTTAGTTAGCATAAAGTTAACTGGGAAGGTACCCATTCAAATGAGGAAGTTTAAAAAGTTCTGTTGAATCAGTACCTCAATGTGGTCCATTGCTTTCTTCCACACGGACTGCTTCTCCTCGGCACTGTAGCCAGGAATAGATAAGATGTTGTGAATGTAATTAAAGACTTCTTCCTGAAGAACACAAGATGATATATTCATTAATTCACTCAAGCAATATTTTGTCACTACCTACTATCTATATCAGTCTTGGCAAATATCTATTATTTAGAGATGGAAAATCATTTAGAAATAGGTAGTCAATTGATGGAAAGCTGACACTGAAGAAGAAGAGTAAAGTCTAGGGTAGAATCTTGGAAGTTACCAATCTGTTCCAATCAACTTTGGTCTCAATGTATTAACCTTCAATGACCTGCTTGGAGAATATAATACTTTTGCTCTTGGTGGACCCTGTTGATATCCACAATTTCATCCCAAATCACTCCTGCTCTTGTCTAGCATGCTCCACTTTTACTGATTTTCACTTCATCTAAATAATCTCTGTTCAGTTCCTTGAACTTGATTGGGTTCTTAAACTTCAAAATTCAGTTTATATATCACTTTCTCTCTGGCTTTTTATTTTCTTCTCTTTTTTGTGAGAAAGAAGGACAGAGTGAGAGAGAGAAAGGAAAGAGAATCAACTTTATTTTTCTACCTGTCCTTTGTTTCTTTGACACGTTTTTGTGTACGTGGCACTGGGATTTGAATCTAGGTCCTTGCGCATGCCAGACAAGCAATCCAACAGCTGAGCCACTGCTCCAGCCCTATCCTCCAGCCCTATCCTCTGGCTTCTTTATATGATTCAGTTCCCCATTATCCTCCAAAGTGGTACCCAGTTTCCCTCCCTAGCACTTATCACAATTTATAATTTTATATTTGGTTTTTTAAACAGTCTTTATCACTAAATTATAAATTCCAAAACTGCAGGAACTATCTCTAATTATCAATATAGACTTGGCTTACAGCAGGAACTCTGTAAAAACTGGTGAATAAATGATGAAAACCCTGGATCAGCAAACACACATCCAAATATTTCTTTTCTTTCTTTCTTTTTAAAGAGAGAAGGACAGTGAGAAAGAAAGAGAGAATCAATTTTATTTAGTTTTTCATGTGACTTCTGTTGCTTTGACACATCACTGTGTACATGGTATTGGGGTTTGAACCCACGCTCTCGCACATGCCAGGCAAGCACAGCAATCGCAGAGCCACCGCTCCAGCCTTCATTCAAATATTTCTAATGAACAGTTATTTCTACTTGATAAGGGAAGAGAACTAAGAAAAAAAGAGCAAAGAAGCCTCTTAACCTACCTCTCTCAGTGGATCACGCAAGTAGCAATCAATAATTTTGTCATATTGGTGTTCTCGCTCATACATGAATTCACAAATTTGATAGCTAGAACATAAAAGGAAAATTTTCAGTGTACCAAATAGGCAGGTGGTTATTAGCTTATTGTAATGAGAAGTTTGCTCAGGCATATAGATTAATATCTTTAAAAATTAATAATGTCATTTCTATTGGTAAAGTTAAACAGCTTGAACATTCCTAATCTAAACAATGTTTAATGAGTTTTTGACGTCACAGCAGTTCAGATACTGGATTTTCAGATTAGGAATGCTCAAAATGCAAGGCATATGAAAATATTTCAAACTCTTAAAAACTATGAAATCTAAAACACTTCCTGTCCCAAGCATTTCAGAGAAGGGATGCTCACATTAAATATTTAAGGGAGATGAATATCTGCTATTCCCCTAATCATAAAGTTAAGATGCTGCTGAATGTTATGTTTATATGAAATTTCAAAGATGGGTACAAAGAATGTTAAAAAAAACAATGTGTCACATAAGAAATAATCAAAAGGTTAGCTATCAATAAATAATTTGCAAAAATTTTATGCAAAGTCTCTGTTCAGGATATGTCAAAACATTCAATGAACTAGATAAACAGCAATGTTAGCATACAGGATCTTATTTGCTATGTCAAATTCTGCATTTATTTATTATATATAACTGTCAGAAAAAAGTTAAAAAACACCACAGAAGGGCTGTAGCGGTGGCTCAGCAATTGGAGTGCTTGTCTGGCATGTGCAAGGACCCGGGTTCAAACCCCAGCACCACATACACAACTAAGTGTTGGAGAAACAAAGACCAGATGAAAAAATAAATAAAACCGATTCCCTCTTTTTCTTTCTCCCTCTCTCCCTCTCTCCTTCTTTAAAAAAATAAAAACACCATGGAAGAATTAAGTTTAAAAGAATCTTAAATAAAACATTGTAAGATGTTTTTTGCATTCATATTAAAACAAATGTACGAACATTTCAATTTATCTCATAAATTCCTGCAAATTTTGCTAATTTCTAGAATTCAACTGAAGCTAAAGACTTTTATACTTAAGACTTTTGGTGGAAGCATTGTTATTTATATAAGTTTTCTTAATTAAAAAAGCAGCAATGCATTGATAAACTGGGCTTCAATTTAGAAAAATTTTAATAGTTGTATGAAAAACTGACATATGGCTTCAAAACAACTTACAATTCAGCTTTTTCTGCCATACGGATGAGCCGACTCTCTTCAAACTGAACTATACCTCCAGCATGTAGCAATTCTAAAAGAACCTGAACATTTAAAATAAATGAGTAAAAACATTTTAGAATTTATTTTTATTTACTAGATTTATAAGGATCCATTCAACCATACAGACCATAACGTTTTTCTCTTTTATATTCTTTCTTGATATTTTGGCTCACTTTCATATACATATATGCAGGGAGTTAGGCTGCTATTATGTTGACAATATTATATTTAAAAGTCTTATAAAAGATAGATGGTTCTGTTTTTCAAATGTCAACAGAATGTCACAGTATTTGAAAATAAAACCTTTTTAGAATACTGACTTGACCAACCAAAGCTAAAAATGCCTATATATGCGTCTATGTGTGTAGTGTGTACGTTTACACGCTAATTTAAAAAAATAAACACTAGGGTTTTTCATAATAGTATTATTCAAAATATCTAAAAGGTGGAAATCATCCAAATATTTGTCAAAAGATGAATGGATAAACAAAATGTAGTATATACATACAATGTGATATTATTCACATTGCTGCAACAAGGATGAACTTAAAGATATTTTGCTAAGTGAAATAAGTCAAACACAAAAGGACAAATACTGTATGATTGCAGTTATGTGAGGTACCTCGAATAAGAAAATACCCAGAATCACAAAGTTGAACGATGGTTGCAGGGAATGGGCAATAAGGGAATGGGAATTCCTATTTAAAGCAAATAGTAGTTCTGTTTGGGAAGATGAAAAAGTTCTGGAGATGGATGGTGACGATGACTGTACAGCAATATGAATATACTTAACACCACTGGACTTAACGCACACTTAAAATTGATCACTTTGTCTTATGTATATTTTACAATAAAAAATATCGCAGCTCATGTAATTTTTACCACTCTGATGTTGAGCTGGATTCATCAATATTTTAAATAAACTTCAGAAAACAACACAGGCATTAGACAGTCATTAGAGCACTATGAGAAAGCTCTCTCCTGCATCTAAGGTCAGGACCCAGAGTAATGTGACCCTTCTTAGAACTTCAAGAAACCATCTAACAAAGTATTTTCTCTAACAGAAAATTTTACTATTTTCAAGTTAGGTAAAAACTATCCAAATGGTATGGTTTAAAATTCACACTTAGTCCATTTTTTTTTTAAAGAGAGAGGGACAGTGAGAGAGACAGAGAAAGAGAGAAACAACTTTATTTAGTTTTTCACATGGCCTTAGTTGCTCCAACACTTAGTTGTGTACATGATGCTGGGGTTTGAACCCGGGTCCTCGTGCTTGCCAGGCAAGCGCCTAAACCACTGAGCCACCGCTCCAGCCCCACATTTAGTCCATTTTGAGCACTATAATGTACTGTTATGTACAATAAATATGGAGTGAACTGCATCTGCTGTGTTAATTTGGAATATAATAATAAAAATGTCATTGCTGGAGCTTACCTTAGCAAGGTATCAAACGTGACTGCAAATTTTTCAAGGATTTTGCAAGCTAGTTTTTAAAGATAGTTGCTACTAAAAGTCAAATTAGGGGCTGAAGCGATGGCTCAGTGGTATCACACTTGCCTGGCATGCACGAGCACCTGGGCTTGAACCCCAGCACCACATACACAACTAAGTGTCAGAGCAATGAAAACCAGATGAAAAACTAAACAAAGTTGCTTCTCGCTTTCTCTCTCTCCCACTCTCTTTAAAAAATCAAATTATATTAACTTACAATTAAATAAATTAAAAACAAAAGTAACATACCCAAAACTCACTACTTCCTAATTTTTATTACATTTTATATTATATATACTCTTAAAGTTATTTACATCTACTATAACTGCATCTGAATAGTAGAAATAATACATATAGATGTGCTACTGTGCATCTCTTCAACTCCATGTTCAGTGACAACATATTGGTGAGTTAATTCAGCCACAGGAACTAAATATGGAAATTGATAAATGCTATAAACCATCAAAATAGTATTAAAATGTTACTTTTTCTCCCTGATACTGGGGATTGAACCCAGGGGTGTTCTACCACTAAGCTACACCCCAAAACCATTTTTAAATTTTTCATTTTGAGACAGAGTCTCACAAAGTTTCTGGGGCTGGTCTCAAACTTGCAATCCTCCTGCCTCAGCTTCCCCAGTTGCTGGGATTATAGGCATGCAACACCTTACCTGGCTAAAAATGTTATATTTTGAAAAGATTGGTTAAAAGAAGGAACGGAGAGAGGGACAGAGAAGAGGGGGAGGGGAGAGGAGAAGAGGAGAGGAAGAAACAGAGAACATATATGGCCCACAAAGTCTAAAATATTTATATTTTGGCTCTTTAAAGAGAAAGTTTGTCAATCCCTGTTTAAGAGTGATGGAAAAAGTGATAATGCAATTTAACTTAAAGGTGTGCATGTCTATAGGCATTATACTGTGAAGAAAACAAAAATTGAGGAGTTAATTTTCCAGTATTCAAAAAGTTATCTGGGACTGGAGCAGTGGCTCAGCAGTTGGGAGTGCTTGCCTGGCATGCGCAAGGGCCAGGTTCAAACCCCAACACCACATACACAACTAAGTGTCAGAGAAACAAAGGCCAGATGAAAAAAATAAATTAAATTGATTCTCTCTCTTTCACTTTCTTCCTCTCTCTTTTAAAATAAAAAAAGTTATCTGATTCAGCAATCACTTCATTGATTGACATGTTTTCTGACATTTATCTTATTCATTGACATCAATGAAAATATCAACCACCATTCATGTCAGAAGTACACATGGGGAACCATCTGTTAAACATTTATCAGCATACCACTGATGTACACTATGAAATACAGCATAAACAAATTTTGATATATAACAACTGGTACAAGAGAGTGTTAGATTAGAAGGGAAGAAGGTCTGTTCTGTTCTAATCTTAACTGCGTGACCTTGAATAACTTACTTCAACAATTTTTTATATTTCTAAAATGAGGCAGGGTAGAACTAGATAATCTCAAAGAAGATACCCAGTAATATAATACTAACATACTATGATTACTTTCCAAGATTTGGCCTCTATATTTAGATTTAGCTTTTCTTTCTGTTTCATTTAGTTATTTAAAGTTTTTACCATTGCCTTCAAATAACACCATGTATACCATGATCTACACTTACTGCCAAGAGAGAAAAAACAGTGGCAAAATGAGAGTGACCTCATTATTATTAGCATTCAATATAATATAAGAGGTAAACAACACCTTAGCAGCTATCCTCTTCCCTAAGATAATCTGCAATAGTCACTGGGACACAGCTGTGCAGACAAAGGGATCGCTGCTGCTGCTATACACTCTTCATTTGAGTCTCAACTTGCAAGCTGTGTGCTACAACCATAATAAGTCAGCACAGCTCTTTAAGTACTTTTTTATAGTTTAGCTACTGACAAAGGTTGGTTAGCAATTTTAAGCATGCTGAGTCTCTTAGTGCTCAGAACTACAATGCATAAACTTTCAAAGAATTTCACTCCTAGAAATGGCCCTCAAAAAAGTAGCATGACCACACAACAGCTAGAAGAAAAAATAGGAGCAACATTCCAGCATATGGATATAGGCAATGACTTTCTCAACAAGATTCCCAAAGTGAAAGAATTAAAGTCAAGAATCAATAAGTGGCACCCACGTACACAATTAAGTGTTAGACCAATGAAAGCCATGTGAAATACTAAATAACAATGGATTCTCTGTCTCTCTCACTGTCCTTATCTCTTTAAAAAAAAAAAAAAAAACAATCAATGAGTGGGAGCTGGAGCAGTGGCTCCACAGTTACAGTGCTTGCCCAGCATGTGTGAGTACATGAGTTCAAATCCCAGCACCACGTACACAACAGAGTTTCAGAGCAAGGAAGGCCACATGAAATACTAAATAACATTGATTCTTTCTCTCTCTCTCTTTCACTGTCTCTCTCTCTTAAAAAAAAAAAAAAAAAGATTCAGTGAGTGGGACACCATTCAACTAAAAAGCTTTTGCTCAAACAAGGAATTGGTCAAAACTGTCAAGAAAGAACCTACAGAATGGGAGATAATCATGGCCTGTCATTCTTCTGACAGGGGACTAATATCCAAAATTTACAAAGAACTCAGAAAATTTAAAATCAAAAACACAAACAAGGGGTTAGGGATTTAGCTCAGTGGCAGAGTGCTTGCGTAGAACAAAATCCAGGCTTGTGTGAAAGGTCCAACTCAAGTGAGAGGGAGGGAACTGGGGTGGGGAGAATCAACAATGTAGCTACTATTTACTTCCCCAAGAAGCAAAATAATACTTACACAATCATTTAATTGTGGAAAATGCACAAATACATATATATGGATATTTATATCTGTTATAGGGGGAACTATAGAAGAGTCAAGAGATTAGGGTATGGGTAATGTAGGGGTGATTTTGGCTTAGAATCAGGGGTATATCATATTGTTACTACATATGCATTTATAATTGTGCAACAATACAACTCCTCAATAAAATTTTAAAAAACAAAGTAGGTGGCATGAACAGAAGGAAGTAGTAATCAGTTACTATCTCACAGTGACTACTGGAGGGGTATATAGATTCTAGGCTCCAGAATGGTCAGCCTAATGCAGTGAGGGCAATAGAAAACTCCCAAAATTGAGTGTGCTAACACTCACAATCCTGTGGCCTTTCTTGTTCAGGGCGAGAGCAACTAGTAACATTTACCAGACTGATGACACCAATGGAATGCAGGATACAACAGGTGCAAATTGTTACATAATGGCAAAGATGAAATATTCTCTTTGGAGTTGTGCTGAATGCAAGACAGGTCCCTGTGTAGGTAGGCAGTCTGATGTGAGCTCCTTACATATTTGTCTCTGGCAACTATCCAAATCATTTTCTGATTGCCATTATTTTAGTTTAGAATTATGGTTTGGTACAAATCCTTTTCCCCTTCTGCCCAGTGAAGTCTAGCACAGAAGTGTTCTTTCTGGCTTATTCTGACTTCTTTACCCTCCTTTAGCAAAATGAGTTCTAGAAGTTCAAACCTGCTGTCTTTCAGAGTGTCGGGAGTCATCATCAGGACTACAGAGGAATTCAAGCACCTGCCCAAAGAAAATGTAACCTTTATTGTGTATCAGCACTCATACCATAACACTTTCATAAAAGAAACAGCATTAACTAATCTTTCAGTATTACCAATTCATTCACACTTGGCCATCTCAAGTGTCACAATATATAGGACCTTCCCAATTGACTAGCCTAACACGCAAAACATCAGGCTCACGCATATAAACCATTTCATATGTCCATACACATATTTCTTTACTGTTTAGAAACACAGAGGGCAGCGTCATCCATATGCCTTAACTTTAAGTTCCTAGATATCATGAATGGAGCAAAGCATGGACTTTACACTGGACGCCTGAATTTGAATCCTAACTAATATACATTCTAGTGGCATTACTATTAATAATAACACAAAATATGACTTTGGATGGGTTACTTAATCTCTCCACACTTCACCTGTAAAAGGAGGATCAGTGTACCTATTTCAAAGTTGTTGGGAAGATTGGGATAACATGTACATTAAAAGCTTTGAATAGTGCCTAGTACTATGAAGTGCTCAATAAATGCTAGTCATTGTAGCTACTTTCTCCAAACAAGTGTTTTTGTGTCACCTATGAACATGTAGGAGATATTTAATTAAGATTCAGAGATATCTTCAATGAGTAAATTCAGATTTTCTGAAGGAATCTTTATCATCATGGTCTTACTACCCATAATGATGGGGTAATTCTCTTTTCTTGGTACCAGGGATTGAACTGAGGAGTGCTTAACTACTGACCTATACTCCCAGCTCTATTCATTCATTCATTCATTCATTCATTCATAATGGGTCTTGCTAAGTTGCAGGGGCTTGCTTTGAGCTTACGATCCTCATGTCTCAGCTTCCCGAGTCACTGGGATTATAGGCATGCACCACCATACTGGGCTTGATGGGGTGATTCTTAAATCAGAAAATTCTTGAGCAAACATTTTTAAGTAAATTAGAGCAAGAGAATAAATAAACAAAATCTCCTAAAATTCACATTATTATATCAAATGGTTAGGCAAAGTCTCATTACCCAGAATACATAAGACACACACATACACACATACTCACATACACACACACACACACACACACACCCTCTCACATTCATAGAGACACACAGGAAATTTAGATCCAAAACCTGAACAGGCCTCTCCTTGATAAGACACTTATCCAATAGTCTGTCATATTAAGAAACAAGGTAATTCAGGGAACTTTTCTATGAACAGTAAATAGAGAAAAAACAATCTAGTTCTGTTAAGACACTTACCTGATCAAAGAGGGTTCTGTTCACAAACAAGGTATTGTCAGGTTTTGCAAGCTGCCGAGCAAGGAATGTAAAGAGACACCCTACTTGTGAGGGAGTAAAATCTGAATTCTCCACCATAACCTGGTGAGCCAAAGAAACCATTTATTCAATATACCATCTGGTTTGATGCAAAAAATATATATATACATATACATACATACAAACATACACACACACACACATACAGTTAGATGAAGGAGCATCATTCCTGAATACTCATGATAAGATTCTTTAATTGTGCAATAATTGAGCTCAATATCAGAGAACTACTTACACAGTCTGGAAGGAAAACATTTTAGTGATTTGGGCCATATAACCAGCACAACTTGAATGAGAACTGAATTGTTAAAGAAGGGATATAAGATTTCAAAGAAATAATTAATCATGTTTCCTTCCAGAATTAGAGAATTCTACTAAAATTAAATTTAAATTGAATTTAAGTAACTCTACTAAAAATCTGTCTATCAACAAGGGAAGAAGAGAGCTGCTTGTGGGTTTAAAATAAGATAACCTGCCAGTGAAGGCAGCCCAGAAAAGAAGGCAGCTACAGCATGCCTGCCTTGTCACCGGGCAGTTCTTGGTCAGGTAGTTCATAAACAGGATTTTTACAACCACATGCAGTTACCAAGTCCTAGTCAGACTTTGCTTTAACTCAGCCCTCATCTTCTGAGTCCCCACTATATGTAAGGGGTTTTCGCAGGAGCTCTTAAAGGAATTAGAAACTAGAAGGCAAGACAGGTAAACACATGTTAAATAAAAGGCATTATATGATCATACTACTACTATTATAAGGGCAAAAACAGTGCAGAAAAATTAGTTTAACTGGCTTATGGAGGAATTTGAAAATAAATGAGAAAACAGCTTTTAAGCTAAGCAATAAAACCCACGCAGAACCTCTGACAGGGGAAACGTCAGCAGAGAGAAGAGTGCAAGCCAAAGCACGGACACAGGGAGACAAGAGACTGTTCAGGAAACTGTGAAGTTCCATTAGGATGCAGCAGTGTGCTTGAGGAGGAAAGATCAGACAGACTGAAGAGAAGGCCTGGCCTCAAATGTCACCCTAAGGAATCTGAATTTATTCTAGAGAAAACTGGAGTGCCACGTATGGAAGTTAGAGAGGAAAAAGGAAAAGAAGGGTGGGGGGTATCTCATGAAAATCAAAGGGAGATCAATATAGAGAAAAGAAGCCAGGAGGAGGAAGAGGGGAAATACTGGGGAAGGCTATTGGCCAAATTATACTGTGATGTTGCATGCATACATAAATATGTAACAACACATCCCACCATTATGTACAACTATAATGCACCAATAAAAATAAATAGAAAAAAGGAAAACTGGTGAGCCACTAAAGGTGTTTAGGCAAGAAAGTGGACTGCGATCAATGCTGTGTTTAGGAAAAGTATCCTGATGGCAGTGTACAGGTTAAATATCAGAAGGAAGAAAGAGAAGGCAGGGACACCAACATGCAAGTCACTACAAGGGTTCCACGGAAAGAAAAAGGGTTCTGAATTGGAGCATTAGTACCAAAAACGGAAGGAGGAACAGATGCAAAGGACACTGCCCAGCGGGGAAAAAGGACAAGTATTCCTATTTGTGTCATTAAAGAAACACTAAAAAAGGACACACTGGAGCATTACAGGTCAGTGGCATATGATACCATTAAAAAAGAAAGAATGCAGAAGTTTGTGAGGGAAGATATATATTGTTTTGGACTGGCTGAATTTATGGAGGCAATTCTACCAACAAATTAGGGTCTAGTATCCTAGCACATCTGTTAAAAGGTCCCATGTTCCCTCTATCCATTCTTCATTCAAAGATAAAGTTCCGTCTATTGTAAAGCAATCCCCAGGGCCTGACTTCTACCTGCCTTTTCTTTGTTAGCAATGTATCTGTCACTTTTACCCATCAATAGCTGTCAGCCCAGCAATCAACACTTCTTCAACTGTATAACCATTATCAGAGTACAAGTCAATTCAAATTATAAATTCCTTTATATCTATGTCCATGTACACACATATGCATTCCAGTATTCAAAGAGTTTTCCACAGCTGTAAAGTGTTCAGTCATCACTCCCTTTCTGTGTGCAGGTCCCTTTTATACGACTCCATTCTTCGGGCCCAGCTAGTGCCTATCTCTGTTTTTACCCCTTTACTTTGTAAGTGTAAGCCCCTAAATTGACCCTACAAATAACTTTTTTAAAAAAGAGAGAGAGAGAAAGAGAATCAATTTTATTTATTTTTTCATTCGGCCTTCGTTTCTCTTTTATTTGTGTATGTGGTGCTGGGGTTTGAACCCAGGTCCCTGCTCGTGCCAGGCAAGCACTATAACCACTGAGCCACACCTCTGACCCTTACAAATAACTTTTAATAGGACAGTTTCAACTCACAGCCAATTTCCTTGCCACTTTGGCAAGTTTCTATTGGTTATCATCTTACAAATTCTCTATTTTCTATCTCTGAAATAGTTCAGAGACTATAAAATTTCTTGGGAAATATTATAAAAAGTCACAAATTAACTATTTTTTCCCATGTCTGTGGCTATTCAGCACACATAACAACGCCCATTTGCATGTCACTGTCTATACTCCTACTTTCATTGCCTCCCTCCAAAATATACTTTAACAAATTAGTACAATCCTATCACCAAAATGAGAAAATAATCTCTAAAGTTCACTCTTTACTGACCCAAGGCAAATATTATCAAGATAATATACAAGAGTAGCAATTCACCAACAGTCATAGTTAAGTACTTTATAAGCTTTATTCTATTCATCTGGCTCACTCTTCTAACTTAGTATAGTTTCCATTCAAATTCCAATTTATAAACATTTCTTAAACATCTACTACATTCCAGGTATTGTGTTGGACATGTTCTAGGTATGCTACAACAATGATCCCCCAAAATAAACTAACATAATAATAATCCTTACTTTCTACCTTTGGGAAGCTCAAGTTCAGATAGGAAAATACGTAAACAATTACAATATAATGTGCTAAGTGTAACAAACTCTTCTGTGAACATAAAGGAGCAACTGATCACCTTAGAAGAATGACAGGGTGCAAAAGGAATTTATCAAAGATATCTGAGTTAACCTTGGAAAATGGTTAGGAATTTGCCAGAGAAAGGGAAGGAAAAGGAATGACAAGCTAAAAGATACCTCATGTGAAGAACATAATCCATGAAGATAGAACGCGAAGCTTAGTGAATTTAATGGGTGAGAGGAGTACATAGTTGGGGGCAGGCATGAAGAAGTGGGTAGAAGATGGGGGCAGAAGATGCAGAGGATCTTGGCTGTTATGGGCATGGCAGAAATTACTACTTATGCTCTGTTATGGTTTTGATATGGTGTGTTCCCTCAAAGGTTCATGTGCTGGAAGTTTGGTTCCCAATGTGGCACTTTTAAGAGGTGGGACTTGATGAGAAATTAGGTCACTGGGGATATTACTCTTGAAAGGGTTCAAAGAGCTAGTTCCATTAAGAATGGGTTGTTATAAAAAGAGTGAGCCTGACCCCACAATCACTGGCTTCCTGATTTACCATGTGATTGTTCCCTCTTACACACACTCCCACCATGATGCCCTCTACCATGTTGTGACACAGCCAAGAGGGCCCTCACCAGAGATCAAGCAGATAGGGTCACATGATCTTGAACTTTTAGCTTCCAAAATGTGAGTTAAATAGATCTTTTTTCTTTATAAAGTACCCAGCCTCAGTTGTTTTCTTATGGGATGAAAACATGATCCAACACCTATTCTTCCCTCCTTAGAAACAGAACTCACAATTTTTAGATAAGCTTATGATTAACTAGAACACAGACTATATTTCTCAGTCTCTCTGTAACTAAGGGCCATCTATCCTAGTTCTGAGTAATATGATGTAAGCAGAACTGCAGGGTATATAACCTCTTAAAAGCTTCCTTAAAGAGAGGAAACATTTTCTTCTGAATCTTTCTGTATTCAGGTTGGCTAGAATGTGGAGGTGATGGCTGGAGCCTGAGCAGCCAGGCTGCTCATATACTTAGTATATGATTTCTGTCTTTTTGTTCTGTCTTGAACAAAAAGACAGAAATCATATACTAGGTATAATTTTAAGACAGAAGGAAGATACATTCCTGATAAGTTTGCAAAGCTATTTATCTACTATACCAGATCAGATTGCCCACCTCCAGACTTATATAAGAAAAATAAATTCGCATCACAGTTAAAATATTGTCATTTTGAGTTTCTTCACAATCACAGCAGAACTTAATTCCAACTGATTTCACAGAAGGCCACAGAAGAATATTTGATGGAAAAGAGGCAATGTTAAGAATACGGAGACCAATTTGGGAAGGTACCTGAGGAATCTAGGTAAAATTTTAACCACCTAAATCAAATTGCCATTATCTGAGAATTTAGCAGCCCTATTCTCTTATTCATCACTGCTTATCTTACAAGTTTAATAAACAGCTATTCAGATGAATAAATGGCTCAAAGAGATAATGCATATGCTATAAATGTGTTTTGAAAATTACAAGAAACTATTATAAATTATATTGATGTATACACACAGTGATGATATGCACAACTGGAAAACATTTTAATTCTGTCTCTCATCCAAAATAATCTAAACATCATTAAGAGGAAGAAACCTCCATTTCACAGCCAGATGAACACAATGAAAATTCTAAGCTTCTAACTAAAAGTCTGTGGAAATTCATGTAGATGGGAAGGACAGGAACCCATCTCTGTATTTGTTCCTTAACAGCAGCATGAATCTCAAAATAGCTTTTAACTGACTCTAGTTAGATTTAGATTGGAATGATCATCTCTGTATTCCTCAAATTATTCTGAAGTGTCACCCATCATCTCAGTGCCATGGTAAAATATGGCACCATAGCAACGAAGCAATGCTGGAAGACACAGAAGGTTCTTCATGTTATTTTCTCAAAGCAGTCTAAAGTTTGTGTATGTTATTACACAAAATCATATAATACAGAATTGTCATAATGTGCATTTCTCAAGAGTAGTATTCTATATCTCAGGATCCGCTCTAAAGCAGAAATAGATTAATTCTTTTTCAATTAATGCTTAATATTCCATTCAGTTCTTGAGCACCAAGGCACCATAATAAAATTTTAAGACATACTGCAACAAATTTCTTCACTAAATAAGATTATTTGAGAACCTGCTACAAAACAATTCAATATTTTCTTAATATAAAGATGTAATCTTTGAATACTTACTTTCAACAAAATATCTACAATTCGCTGTTGATATTCCACAGCTTGCTTGTCATTTTTAAAATCTTCAAAAGTCTAGAAAGGAGAAATGTTTAAAAGTAATTGCTACTTGTAAATTACAAAAGGTTAGTAAATTCTCTGTGGATAAAACCCAAGTAAATTCCCCAAAACGACAACCATTCTTCATCTTCTTATACACCTGTAATAAGTTATTTTTGAGAGAAGGGGAGGGGAAGGATATGGAAGGGTAATTGGGGGGGCACACTTGGGGGTAAATCTAATCTTCAGAATCTATATACATATTATATTATTTCGTTAAAAGATTGTGTGATTATTCAACAAATAAATTTCTGAATTAAAAAAAGTAGGAAGCTATAGCATTTAATATTTCGAAGACCTTAAAAATAAAACAATGAGAAGTATATAAATGCCGTGGTTATCATACAACCAAGAAGTGTTTGAGAAAGCAAAGGCTTCTCAAAGAAAGCTATCAGGAGGTAAAGAAAAAGAACACTAATGGCAAGAGGAAATTTGGAAGCAAAGGTCTCAGAACAGAAGGATGAAACGCCACAGACTTAGTCATTATTTAATCTGTTACTTGGAAAGAATTGAAATGCTATTTATTAACTGTCATGAAAAATAATTTACATGATTTACATGACAATTTAGAGAAACTGATATTCAAAGATAGGCATTTAAAAGGTAATTATGGTAAAACTATCTAAAGGTTAAAACTTTTAACATTACTTACAAAGAGTAGTTATCTTATTCTCAAAACATTGTCAAGTACAGCACTTTTTATTTTTATATTCCTGCTTGAATAGAGCCAAATGTATTGAATATAATAACATGCATCAAAATAAAAGACCACACTGGATTCTGTTTGGCAATATATGCTAACATGACGCCATGAAAATACCTAGTACATACAGGATCCATAATGAAGGAACTGAAATTGTATCCGTTACCAAACAATTGAAATTAAAATGTGTGCTGCGTAAGAATAATAATGGAAGACTTGAAGATCTTTTCTATTGTTTCACTTAGCATATCTGGGATCTGAGAAATGTTTAAATCCATGCAGCAATAATTTACTGCTATTTTCTTGAAACAAGAAAAACAGACTACATATTATCCCAATAGATTATCGCAAAAAAGGTGGGTAATTTCGGGGCTAGATCAGTGGCTCAGCAGTTAGAGCACTTGTCTGGCATGCACGAGGACCTGAACCCTAATATCATATACACAACTAAGTGTCAGAGAAACAAAGGCCAGATGAAAAACTAAATAAAGTTGATTCTCCCTTCCTCTCTCTCTCTCACTCTCTTCCCCTCTCTTTAAAAAAAAAAAAAAAAAAAGGACTTTCATAGTTATGAACTTATAAGAGTACCTTTCATAGCTGTATTCAAAAATGGAATACTGGCTGGTCTCTAAATGGGCTCTGAATTTCCACAACTTCTCCAAAGTACCAATACTCTTATTAGCATGCCCTTCTCTTCCTTCTCTTGTCTGGCACACAATGGGTGCTTTAAAAATGAATAGATGAATGGATTAAGAAACTGTTGTACAGATGGCCAGGCACAGTGGCATATATCTGTAATCCCAGCAACTTGGGAGGCTGAGACAGGAGGATTGAAAGTTTGAGACCAGCCTCAGCAACTTAGCAAAGCCCTAAGAAACTCAGTGAGATCTTGTCTCAAAATAAAAAATAAAAGGGCAGGGGATGTGGTTCTGCGGTACAGTTTCTCTGGGTTCAATCCCTAGTAGTGAAAAATTAAAAAATAAATAAATAAAAATGAAATTGTGGTATAAAAACATTCAATAGAGTTCTATTCAGTCATAAAAAAAGAATGAAATTATAGCATTTGCTGGGAAATGAAGAACATCATGCTAAGATAAATTAGCCAAACTCAGAAATTCAAAGGTCAAATGTTTTCTCTCATAAGCAGGAGTGAGAGTAAAATAAAGGAAAGGGAGAAGGAAGTATAAGATAATATAAAGAACCAACTGAATACAAATTAATGATGAGCTAAAGGAAGTCTAGTAGAAGGAGGAGAAATGGGGGACAGGAGGAAAAATGGGGAGGGATCGGGGGCAGCATGAACTGAAATCAACTTCTATGCATGTAGGAGTTTGTTGGGATGAACCCAACTACTATGTATAACTGTAGAACTAATATTTAATAATAAGAAAAATGACTGTTGAATTGTTTAGTTAATTATTTATAAAGAAAAATAAAATGTCTTTAATTTTTTTTCAACTAGTTTGCTTTGCTGCCAGTTAGTTAAGAAAAGCTGAAATGAGTTACCAAGGAGATTATGGGAACTCTTAATCTGGAAAGCTCAATCAGAAGATATTTTTATTTTTATGTGGGTTAAATATGACACTGCTTGAAGTCAGAAAGATAGACTGGACTATATCTCAGTTATATCTTACTTTTTTACTTATGAGAACCACACACACACACACACACACATATATACACATACATACCCTCTCCCTCTCCCCCTGCCCTCCTTCTCATATATTCTCTCTTTCTCATCCCAGTCTGCTAGAAAGAGATGGCACTCTGCAGATACAGGGAGTACTATTGGCAAATATAAGTGCTATTCACCTAAAACATGAAAACATGAAGCGTTAACAAATGTGTTTAAAAACTATAACAGTGACAGCAAGGAGAAAAGAATTTCCTTAGACACTTTCCTTTTGGCAGTATGCAGTCATTGCTCTGAAACAGATAATGAAAAGCTGTTTCTATAAATATAATTAAGTGGTGACATACTACAGTGTGAATGTTATGATACACATAATGACATATTTTGGTAGTAGTTAACAACTACCACCAAAATGGCACATCATTGCTAGAACATTATCATTCTACAAAGATGCTTCTAAACACTCAATGTTTGTTAGAGGAATAATATGCAAAAATGCCTTGATGGAGTATTAAAGTTTATTAAGCAAAGGTGTACTTAATATCCAAGTTCAAAATCATCCGTGAATCCAGGCACAAAAATTTTTTTCTGTACTCCCTTAAAAATTATTGTGGGTTTCTGGATGATAATGACAGCAAACTAAATCCTAATCCAGGAGTGAACAAACATTCTCTGTTAAGGGCCAAATAAGTATTTCAGGCTTTCTGGGCTGCATGTGGTCTCCATCACATGTTCTTTTTCTTCTTTTTTATAACACTTAGAAATGTAAAAACAGTCTCAGTTTATGTATCTCATGGGCCAAATGGGGCTGGATTAGGCTGTACTTGGCAGACCCCATCCTAATCTCTTCACACACACACCCAAAGAACACTGTATAATAAAAAAAAGAGCAAGAAGAATCACCTACAATCCATGCTAACGGCAAAACTAGAAAGACAATGAATACCATGAACTTTAGCTTACATGGAAGTGGAAAAATAAACATCCTAAATTAGCAAAGTTGGCTACAAAGCATAAAACACCAAGGAGAAGTCAGGGCAGGATTACATAGGAGTCAGGAAGGAGAGACAGGGTTCTAGCAGTAGCAGACCACCTATAACATCACAGAGAATTCACCTCCAAAAGACAGAGATCTGTCCTCGGTAAAGAAATACTGAGATCAGAGCACTGGCTTATTAGGGAGAGCAAAGGACAGGATCTGCAAAGTATGGAGCGGAGCACCTGGTAAGATATGGGTTTTGAAACAGACAGTATCTTAGAATGAAGAAATGTTCCTTAGAGGCTTAGTAGTAAAAGAGGAAGAAGGTCTCATCCTTGATATTATTTCATCCAAGAAACCTTCCCTAATCCTCTTTATGCACCCCTCCTGTGTTCCCTAAGGCATGAGTTACACTGTTCTATAATGACTACCTACAAGTCTGAATCCATTTTTTCCATAAAGGCAGGATTTACATCCTGTCAGTCAGGGCTGCATCCCCCAGTTAGTATAGTATCCCCTAATATAGAGGATATACTAAGTAGTCAAATATTTTCCAAGCAAATGAGAGAGAGTGGGGGAGAGGGAGGAGAGAGGGAGAGAGGAAGAAAGGGAGAGGGAGGGGGAGAAAGAGAGATTGATTTTGTTCTGCAGCCTTACTATAAATCCTAATATCATTATTCAGACAATGGCATAATACCAGTTGTGCTTCAGTGCTACCACAGCCCTTAAAAAGACAAAAATTAAGCAAAAGTCTTGGTTTTCTCTACCACCCTTTCCAACTGTCCCCCTTGCCCCATCACTTCCTGTTTCTTTTTTCCTAAGTGCCAGAGTATGTTCTCTAGAGGTCTAAGGTCTCCTAAACCAACTAGCCCTGACTTCTAGTTCTGAGTTTCTTTTCCCTTCCTCTATGTAACTAAAGTTACTGCTCCTGAAGTCATATATTCAAACTAAACCAATTCAAGCTATGCTATAACACCCTTCTCATTGGGTACTTACCCTTTAAAAATAATAGTTTACCATATTATTCAACTTATAAAAGTAGTATATGCTCATAGGAAAATCTGACCCATTTCACAAAGTTAATCATTATTAACATTTAGATATGCTTCCTTTTCATCTTTTTCCCCTCCAAATACCAGTGTAAATGTGTGTGTTCTATATAATTATGCGCCAGATGTTTTCACTGAACACTGTAAAATAAATGCACTTTCCATCTTACCAAAAGCTTTTTAAAAAAACAATTACAATGCTATTTAATTGGGAAGATTCATCATGTTTTCTATAATTATTCCCGTAGGGACATCTTCACAGAAAACCTGGCTCATCCAAATTCATCTCTAATTAAATAGGTACAAGAGTGTTTTTCAGCAGGAAGCTTCCATGTTCCATTTCAATTTCACTCTCATCACCACCACATTGTTTCAGAGTCCCTGTCCATATGTGGTATGGCAGGTACTATAATTTATGAAATCAGAGACACACCACATTAGCCCTGTTTTCTTAACATTTGATGAGTGTGTTTTAGGCAATATTTGTTTTTTGTTGTTGTTGTTGCTGTTGTTATTGTTTTTTGCTTGCTTGCTTTGGTGCTGGGGATGAAACCCAGGGCTTTCCATTTGCATGCTAAACAAGTGCTCTACCACTAAGCTATATCCCCAGCCCATGAATATGTTTTAGAAACAGTCACACAGACAGAGACAAAGACAGAGAAGAAGAGGAAGGACTATAAATAACTAGAGAGGAAATATGGGTGGCACAACAAAATCAAACACCTGAAACGGTGACCTATGGCTAGGGCATAAAAACTCTACCCACATAAAGATTTTTATTTTTCTTTCTTTCAATTGAAAAAATCATCACCTTGGCTCCTTTCAAAACAACTTAAAATCATATTGTTTCTTACCAGTGCCAATACATTCAGAAATTCTCTTGTGTCAAAATGTAACAAAGTCCGAACATAGGGATAGATTTCTTCCTCAGGGGACGCTTCTGCTGAATGCAGACGAATCAGAAATTCGAAAACCTACAAGGTGAAAAGCAAATTTTTTATTATTTTTTTATTTAATAAAGCATCTTATTAAAGCAATGATGCCCATCTGGACAAAATAAGAGCAAGCTAAATTCACTTAAAATCTCAACTGGGTTAAAAGTTCTCTCTTAAATCCTCTCTCAGTGAAACCTGTAGACTAGCAATAACATACAGGCTCTCTCTTTTACAGGCTGTAGCTCCTGAGCCAAGAGTAATTCTTATCTGCAATTTGTCTTCAGTGCATCTCAGCAAGAGGTATAAATACGGAAAATGTTATGAAAATAGTACCAACCTGGTTTTTAACCAAGGGAACAAGATCTTCAGGAATGTCTCCAAGAGGGTAGGCTCGACCTGCCAGACAACAGCTAGAAGAAAAGAGTGGGATACGGTCTGGTGACTTGCAAAAGGGTACCTGTCAAGTGAGTAACACTACTTCTCAAATCTAAGATACCAGTTTTATCTTGAAGTAGGCTCAGTTTTTGCCAGTTAGGTCAAATTCAAAACCATATCACTGCTCCCGTACTGTAGGGAGATATATGTAATGATAATGTATGTATGTGTCAAAAAACTAGAAGAATTTTGAACGCTTTTATCATAAAGGATAAGTGTTTGTGGAGAGAGACATTTACCCTGATTTAAATATTATATCGTTTATATGTTTATTAAAACATTACATGGCATCCCATAAACGTGCACAATTTTTGTATTTTTATGTATCAGGTTAAAAAAAACTAAACTTAAATACATTAAAAAAAAAAAAAAGATGCCATGCAGTTCAGAAAATGTGGAAGATGGGAATGGTGGTAAAGTACCATTTCCTGTGACAGAGGCTCTATTTCTTCTTATGCATTAAAGGAGCAGGAAGGAATGAGGACACACTACCCAGAGGTCTTACTTAGCATCTAGAAAAGTGAATGGCAATACTAAACTATGAGTTGAAAACCAACCCTACTCTTAAAGACATTTAAACAGTGGCTTTGGGAACAGTGATTTAAAAAATGGAGAATGAACTAGGCTATAAGTATCTGGAATATATCTATAATAGAACAAGCCTCCACGGAGAGTTAGAACCTGACTAAATTTACCCTATAGGTTTTTTGTTTGTTTGTTTGTTTTTCTTATTTTGTAGTGCTGGGGGCTCCAACCCAGGGGGTCTTGTGTCTGCCCAATTTCCCTACAGATTTGCCTCCAAATCAGATATTCTTTATGAATAATGAATTACCCTGTGGGATGAATTATTACAAATGCCTTATGAATATGTTTTCTTTTCCTTTTGTGGGGAAGGGAGTTGGGGGGATTAACTTTAAACCTCTTTGAACCAATCATCAATTTTCAACATTAGCTTAGAGACAAGTAGATGACAGCATTGTCTAAAGAGTTTAAAGTGCAAATGATAAAGTCCCAGATAAACACAATGTTCTTATCCACTAAAGAATCAAAGCAACAAGTATAGATTAAGTCTCAAAATTAACTCTGATAATAGACAAGTGCTAAAATGAGACTCTGACAGGTTCTGCCACCTTCCTGGCCTCCCACCAACCAGCTATCTAGCTATAAGTTCTATCAGGAGTCAATTCTGGGCCTATGTAGTTTATTGGAATCAATTCTGCTCCAGGAGCGAAGAGGCAAAAATTCCAGTTTTAGTTCTATCACTTTTTCATGATGTAAACAGATTTTCTGCCCTTACATATGAAATAAAAGTACTGTATATCACACATTAGTTTCTGGTAGTAAAAATAAAATATTCTATATCCACATTTCTCAGCCATAGTCCTCTTGATGTTTTGGGCCAGGAAATTCTTTGTGGCAGGGATTATACTGCATTGTGGGATGTTTATTAGCATCCTGTCCTCTACCCACTACATACCAGTAACATCTCTCCCTTTGCCCCAGAAGGGATAACTAAAAATATTTTTAAAGTTTATCAATTTGAGAACCACTACTCTGCATAAAAGAACTTTGAAAACTGAAAAGCACTATGTGGATAAGACATAGTATCTCTTTTTTAAAATTTTTGAATTGTAATTTTTTTATTCATTCAACAGTCATACATATAGGAGGAAACTGTTGCCATATAATCATGATCACATGAATAATGATAGAGCAAGCCAAGGCTGATTGGCATGATGTCCCCCCTTTGGGTTCCCCCTAACCCATGTTTCCCCTACTTTACTCCTGTGTTAGTTCGGCTTCTCATGGAAGTCAAAGGTTCTCCACTGGGTTGATAACCCCCCCTACTCCCTCCCTCTAGCTGCCTTGATATCCCTCTTATTCCCTGCCACCCTCCCTTCATTCCCCAGCATCACAGGCAAGGTTCCCTCTGCTTGTGTAAAAATCCAACCATGTTGAGGTTATTATTAGCTTAGCCTACTTTCAGTCTGCTTCCAATTGTGTTCTAGCTTTCACATATGAGAGAAAACATTCGGCCCTTGAGTCTCTGAGTTTGGGATATTTCACTTCGCGTAATTTTTTCCATCTCTATCCATTTAGCTGCAAATGCCATGATATCGTTCTCTCTAATAGCAAAGTAGAATTCCATTGTATATATGTACCACAGTTTTTGAATCCACTCATCCAGTGAGGGGCATCTGGGTTGCTTCCATAGTTTAGCATAGTAAATTGAGCTGCTATAAAAACTGAGGCTGTATCTCTGTAGCTCTTTTGCAAAAATACCCAGGTGTGGGAATAGTTGGGTCATAAGGTGATTCCAGCCCTAGTTTTTCGAGGAGTCTCCACACTGCTTTCCAGAGTGGCTGTACAAGCTTGCAGTCCCACCAACAGTGTGAAAGTGTTCCTCTCTTTCCACAACCCCTCCAGCATCAAGATATTGTATCTCTTAAAATATAGAGGAAAGTACAGAATAAACATGGTCGTAGATAAATTTAAAAAAAAATCTCTTACCTAATATATACAAGAAGCTTGTTGCCCATAACAACTTGCTCATCTAAAACAGAAAAATATCTTTAGTAATTCTTTCTCAAAACTTTGTCAAAAATATGATCTTCATGTGGAAACAAAAAGTAGAACTTGGCATTTAAGGTAAGATAAATACATTCCCAAACAATAGAAATCTGAGACAAGACCCTTCAAACTTTAAATTTTTTTTTCATTTGATTCTATTTACAGGCACAAAATCCATGAGCTATTCAAAGACACATGTGGGAGAATAGATCTGAGGGTAGAAATCTATGTATTGTCATCTTAACCCCTAGCTTAGAACCAAGGGAATGTATAAAGCAGGCAATGAGCTGATGAACTGTAGAGCAAGACCAATTATTCACACTAAGGCATAACTATGTCTTCTCATTTGTAACATGGCCTTTTACCATTCCCAGAGCATTAGAGTTGAGAACGCCACTGTTCCCAAATGTATAAAGTAACGAAGCTCAAATAAATGATCCTTAGACCCTTTTTTATTCTACATGTCAAAAATGTAAAATTCTGTCATCTGATTAAATGACCCATTTCTTAAAAGATATTAGAAAGATAATTAGGTCAATTTTTAGTCTAAAAGGTCAAGAGCAACATATAATGGAGTAGGAACATTAATAAGGGTAAAGTGATCAGGAATTCTCATGTACAAATTATGGGAATTTATGATTGGTTATAAAGAAGAGATAAAGTTTCTATTATCTATTATTGGTATATGAATACTGGACATAATGCAAGCAAGTATATCTTTTATTTTACCAGCAATCCTTTGTAAATACTCCATATATGTGATATAATTCATACAAATAAATTTAAGTCACTAAAAATTGTATGAATATCCTCAGACAAGGGTCTCATATCCAGAATATATAAAATACTCAAAAATGTCAGCTACAAAAACACCAACAGCCCAACTGATAAATGGGCCAAAGAGCTAAACAGAGACTTCTCAACAGAGGACATTGATCAAGCCAATGAATACATGAGAAAGTGCTCTAATTCATTAGTAATAAGAGAAATGCAAATGAAAACCACATTAAGATATCACCTTACACCGGTCAGAATGGCAAAGATGAAGAAAATAAACAACAATAGATTCTGGAGGGGCTGTGGAGAGATAGGCCACTAACACACTGTTGGTGGAGCTGCAGACTGGTACAGCTCCTCTGGAAAACAATATGGAGAATCCTTAAAAAATTAGGGATGAGTCTACCATACGACCCTGCTATTCCACTCCTGGGTATCTTTCCAGGGGACTTAGAATCAGCACATTACAGTGACACAGCAATATCGATGTTCATAGCAGCACAATTTACTATTGCTAGGCTATGGAAACAACCCCGATGTCCCACACTGGAAGAATGGATCCAAAAACTGTGGTACATTTATACCATGGAATATTACACAGCA
>PVKS010022142.1:0-34164 GCA_004027875.1 Aplodontia rufa | reverse complement strand
TGTAATGCTTTACAATCTAATACTTTTTTTAGAGTTATAAGGGGAAGGGGAAGGGAGGGATAAGGGAGGGTAATTGAGGGGGCACTCCTGGGGATAATTGCAAAATCCAGAATATATGCATATTTTATACACATTTTATATTATTTTGTTAAAATCATGTAAGTTTGCTCAAAATAAAAAATTAAAAAAAAAAAAAAAGAATTTATCTTGGGTTTACTAAGACCTTTTATGACCAGGAAACTAGTCAGACTTTAAAGTTACTGACAAAGAAATGAATTAACCCAGACTAAACAAACAAACTGAAACCCCTAAACCTCCTAGTTACTATGCCTATAATCTGCCCATATCTATTGTTTCAATTTTCTGATTAGAATTTCCATCTTATTTCCAATAATATCATAAATTTTCTTGTTGAATGCTTGAGTAACTTCAATCAGAGAAATGAAATCACTCAAATCACAAAATCAGAAATTTTGGCTTGCTTAAATCTCACTTTAGCACTTAACATAAGGGTGGCCTGTTGTTTAATACTTAACTTTTCCAAAAAACTGCTTTTTCCTGTCTACAAGTGGGAATTTGAATCCAAGCTGTGTCTGTGACTTGCTTTAATCAGTAGGAACAGGTACTAGGGCCTGCTCAGATCTAAGTGTTTAGAAGCTTCTATGCTTGGTCCTTTTGTCTGATTTTCCAATTTTAGTATCATTTATATTTTTCCAGCCCATGAGTTTTACATATCAGATCCAGAAACCTCTTTTAATAGTTGTATGCTGCCATATGACCTAGCTATCCCACTTTTGGGTATTTTCCCCAAATATCTAAAATTGGCATTCTACAGGATACAGCCACATCAATGTTTACAGCAGCACAATTCACAATAGCTAAATTTTGGAATCAACCCAAATGCTCACCATTAGCTGAAAGGGCTAAGAAATTGTGGCATATACACAAAATGGATTATTACTCAGCCATAAAGAAGAATTAAATTACGGCATTTGCTGATAAGTGGATGAAAATGGAGAATATCATGGTAAGTGAAATTAGCCAAACTCAGAAACTCAAAGGTCAAATGTTTTCTCACATATGTGGAAGGTAGAGTGAAATAAAAGGGAAGGGAAGAATAAGATCACATAAGGAACCATTCACATATAAATCAATAGACAAGCTAAAGGAAGTCCAGTAGAGTAGAGGAAAGAGATGAAGAGAGGAGAATGGGAGGGAAAAGGGGGAATAAAAGAAGTATTTTTGCATCTCTAAAAAATAAATAATTCCCATGCAATCAATACAAAATGAAAAATCAATAAAATAAATCAAAAGGAGACCAGTTGGAGAAAGGAACCGAGATGTGGGAGGAGGTAGAGGGGAAGCTGTGGGAGGATATTGGGTAAATTATTTTTTGTATGTACAAATATGTAACATATCCCATCATTATGTACAACTATAGTTCACCAATAAACATACGGGAATAAAAGATTGAAAAACAGTTGTGTGCTGGTTTGAATGGGAAGCACTGTCAAGAGAATCTCTTTCTGATGTTGATGTCATAGCCTAGAATATCAAATCTGCTCCTTGAACCCTACAACCATGAGTTATGTACATTCTTACATCATCTCTCATTTTTTAATCCTGGAAAAAATCCTGAAAACTCTAACTATAACTCCAGTCTCCTGCTTTTTGTAAATAATAACCCTAAATAATGTATGTACCCCTCCTCCTACCTATCATCTCAATTCACTCAGGAGAATCAAATGCATATATTCACGGCCATCTTTCCTAAATCATGTCAGAATGACACACGACGTGTCCCGAGCATGCTGCAGAAAGGCTTTTGATTACACCCATCAAGTCTTCATACTCCTGAGAAAGGTGTCATTAAACCCTGCTGTCAGAAGCATGAGGACAAGGACATGATAAAAAGAGGGAGTTGTTCTCAGCAAATACATTTTCAAAAAGTGTAGTTTTAGAATAAAATTGTAAATATTTTGTGCACACATTAACCAGAGTGTGACTAAATATCCAAAAGAGAAGACGAATAAAGATGGAACTCTTTTCGCTTGTAAACTTCCTTACTGATGGAACTTCTTGTCAGGAAATGCTAACCCATCTCAGGATCTGCATTTGCTTCCACCTGCTTTTTTTGCCTTTTTCCTTGAGTGGAGATGTACAGCCAAATATATATTTATTATTTATCTATATTTAGTTTATAGATAGATATAGATGATAGATAGATAGCTTTATTATTGTATTCCAGGTATGAAGGTCAAGGTACACTGCTTAAGGAAGATTCTGTTAGTGGGAGACTTGGAGAAGATTACTGGGGATTCTGGAATGTTCTAGTCCATTTGAGATCATATAACAAAAGTCTGTAATTTGTAATTTGGCACATTCATAGACCACAGAATTTCTCACAATTTTGGAGCAAAGCACTAGAAGATTCTAGTGAAGGTTCCACTTCTCAGTTTAACTTCACATGACAGAATAGATGAGGAGATCGCTAGGGTCTCTTTTATAAGGGCGTAATAAAAGCAATAGGAGGCTGGAATGGTGGCTCCGTAGTTATGCCACTTACCTGGCATGAGCGAGTATGAGTTTGAACCCCAGCACCGCATACACAACAGAGCATCCAAGGAATGAAAGTCATATGGAAAACTAAATAAAAATTGTTTCTCTCTTTCTCTCTCTCTTTCTAACTGTGCCCTCTTTCTTTAAAAACAAAAAACAAAGCCGTAAGGCGCTAACCTCATAACCTAATCACCTCTCAAAAGAACTACCTCCTCATATCCACACACACCTGGGAATGTAATGCCAACATAAGAATTCTGAGAGAACACAAGCATTTAGTTTATAAATGAGAGTGAAACTCCAAATAATTTCAGTCAATAACAAGGACGTATATACCCAGGAAGGCAGATGGGAACGTTCAGTGAAATCCAGTTAGCTGGGGGATGAATGCATTTATAGTGCTTATAATAGCCCACTAAAAATAGCTCAATCATTATTTTGAAACCTGCTATTTCAAAGTTTGAATTGAAATCCATTAGTATTAAAATTAAAATTCACCACTCCATGTGTCAATGAAAGTCAAGAGAAAGATGCCTAATTCAGAAACAACACCTGGCAATTTTGAAGGGCTAAAAAATAGATTTTAATAAAATGTTATTTCTTGTTTAGGCAAACAATTTCTTAGTAATGTTATCTAGAATTTGCAGAAATATGTATTCTTTATCCATATTGCCTATGAACTGCATATATCCACTGCCAGCATTAGGCTTTAAATAAAATGTTATGTTTACAACAATTAGATTCACATTCCTGTCAAAAGTTGATGAGACTTCTTTTGGATGTTTCACATTAGTAAAATGCTGTCTTCTTTAGTCTTTCTGATTTGGTTTTTCTTTGTAATCTCAAGAGAAATAGTTTTTAAATTATGCCCCATCTAGACCCTTATTGCATCCCAACAATCATCAGGCAATTGTTATTTTCTATGTGTGTAATTCTTGGAAAACCTTGAAAACCAATGATTTCTGTAGGATTTGCCATGTGGACTAACAACTAACTGACATATAAATCAAGAGTAAATTAAAATATTTAGATTTAGACAATTGCTAATGATGAACTTCATTTTATTTTCAAAAGGATAGCTCTATAAAACACAAAATTGCAAATCTCCAACAATGAGTAAAGTCTATTCCTCAAGTGTTTCATTACCAATTTTGAAAACTTGGGAGATTTTATATATGTATTCAAACAAAAGCACTTCTGTCTAGTCCATCATAATACAAAGCACCCAGGACCTCTCTGCCAGAGGCAGGACTTCAGTTATTTGATAACATCTTTCAAGATATTATCTTGGTTCTTATTGATAATATCTTGGTTCTTATTTCCTCAAGAGTAAGCAATCATGGTTTCATCAGGCATGTCTAATCTATTATTTCAAGTTCCTTCACCATTCTGGTCTTTGTTGTTATGTATTCATTTATCTGTTCATTATTAATTATATGCATTTTATCTTTTCAGCATGACTTTCAGATTATTATTCTAGTCAAATAGTACATTCTCTAATGGCAGAAAAATAATTACCTTTCTGTTCTAGACTTCTAATGAGGCAAAACACACAAACTGAAATTTTGCATCTTAAAAATAATCATTCGTTATCTGTATTAGATCTTAATGCTGCTGTAATAAATAACCACAAACTTAGAGGCTTAAACCACAAAAAGTAGAACGTTACAGTTCTATGGGATAGAAGTCTGCTTGTGTAGTTGATTCAAGAATCAAGATGTCAGCAAACCTCCTTTCCTTTCTGGGGCTTCTCTAGGGAAAACCTGCTCCCTGCCCTTCCCAACCTCCAGAGGTCAACTACATTCCTTGGCTAGTAGTCTCTTTCATCTTCAGAGCAAGCTATGTTGCATCTTTAAATTTCTTTGGAGGTAGTGTCTGTGTCTGCCTGCTTCCTTCTTCCACTCATAAGGGCGCTTCTGATTACATTGGGCACACCCAGGTGATCCAGGTTATTCTACCTATTAATTTAAGGTGAGGTGACCAAGAACCCTAGTTCTATATATGTCCTTTGTTTCTCTTTGCCAAGTAACCTATCAGAGTCAGATATTCCAGGGATTAGGTTGTAGTTATCTTTTGGGGAGTTATTCTTCTGTTCACCACATCATTGTTCACAGTTTGTTTTTGTGAATTATGAATTTGTAGTGACTTGGTTGGGCAGCTCTGCTCTAGTATCTCTTAAGTTAAAGTCACATATAACAGTGTCTGGGATCACCCTGAAGGCCTTTCACTCACTCATGTCCCCTGGGAAGACTTGAACAGTGAAGCTGGCCCAGTCTGATGTCCTGGGACATCACATTTTATCACTATGGTGACCTCCCAAGCCATCTGTCCAGCTTAGACTTCGGGACAGTGGCTCTTCTTACATGTCAGTTTCGGACTTCAGAGGCACACACCCAGAAAGAGAAAGAAAGCAGCGGAAGACACATCACCTTCAATGACCCAGTCTCTGAAGTCATAAAGCACCGCCTCCACTGTAAGCAAGGGTCTACCTAGTGTCAACAAGAGGCAATAAAGATCCTATCCCTTGAGGAGGAGGGAGAATGCCACAGAGGAAGAAGAACATGCGTATGCATGTGAAGCCATCTTTGGAAGTGTTAACTGCACCATCTGTGAAAAAAAATATTAATTGTATTGTATACTAAATGGTCTGACTGCAAGATGATCTAATTCAATGTTTTCCCAGAGCTGAACATAGCCTCACCTCCAAGTTTTCTTAATTGGGCACAGAATGGCATTCTTCCTAGCCTCCTCACTTCTTTTAGTTAAATACTAAAGAAATGCAGAAGGCATGTACTAGAGCAGCCCCCAACATTTCTATTCGTATTCAAAGGCCACTGGTATTTAGAGTCAAGAGCAATGTTTAAATCTTGTCTTTGGTTAGTTAGATTTTATTACATTTTTCTAGATCCTGAAGAACTATTTATGATCTTACTTTTATATGTAATATACTTTGCCATATAACTCAAATATAATGAAAGGTTTATATCTTTTATGAAAGCATTACAGGAGAAAAGGTCAAGGATGTAATCTGATTGAAAATCTTAAATAAGTCTGTTTTCAGGCTACTTTGCTGTTTTTATTGGTAAAGCAGTAAATTATTAAACTATCAATAACTGATTCTCCCACTTCTCTTTAAAATATTCTATATTTCTCAATCTTGACCAAAGTACCATCATAGACTATTTTAAATGATTTCCTGTTGTCCATGTGCCCTGTGCTTACAGAATGTATTTACTAAAATAGATATCAGATAAAATATGAAAATATTTTTTAATTCTTATTGAATTGAATTGATAGTAAGTTCAATAAAATTACCTAGTTATGCTTAATGAAAAGGTTTCCAACTTTAAAAATATTGGGAAACTGGATCATTGTAGTCAAATATTTATATTTCTCTGGAATAAATGCCATTTAATTATTTGATATTTGAAATTATAGATGTATGTTTTATGCTTAAGGAAGCCAAAGTTCAGAGAAGTCAAGAAATTTGTCCATTGTTCAAAAAGAACAGAAGTATACTGGTTGGTAGAATTCAGATTCCAAAGCAAATCTTTGACCTTAGGTCTTGTGTTCTTTTTAGTAAATATTGCAATGATATTTTAGAAATTAAAGTGTTTTGGTTTAAAGAAAATGTAATTTCTCCATTGTGCCATAGCTAGTAAATGGTAAAACAAGAAGCAACCACACACGAGACCTTTGTCTTGAATCCCCAATGCCAGCATTTCCAGGTTACCTTTTCCTTGGTTAATGCTCTGTTTTTCCCATTTCTTTTACCGTGGTCCAGCAAAGCTTGCAATAATATGTAACCCTACATATAAGTTCTTTAGGTAGGCAACCACTACTTCCCAGTTTCTCAGTGCAGTTCTAATATTCTCTAGTGTTTATTAAACTTGAGAATAGTCTTCAGCTCTTTCCAGAACCATGTCCCATGAGAACAACATGCCTCCTAATTAACCTTCTGTATCCTGTTAGAAAAGGAACCAGCAAAGATGAGCATGCCTCTATTAATACTTGCCTCCATCTCTTATTTCTCAAATAATTACACCTAGTATATTTTCAGCTTTGGGGAATGACAATGAGCAGACAGATAGTGTTTCTGCTTCACTGTCCTGGAGCAGGTTGGCATGAAAAATAATAAAAAAGTGATTTTTGAAAGAGAATATGTTGAGTAAGGAAGGCAGATTAGTGTGCAAAAATGAGACTGAACATGTGGTGGAAAGGGGGATGAGACTCATTTATGTGGTCAGGGAAGTGCCAATTATAGTGGTGCTAATGAACTTGGGACCTGGTTATAGATTAAATTGTCATATGTGCTCACTGGCCCAACTCACTGACCTCCTCCTCTTCTATGCCCTGACTGGGTGTTTATGTGCTGCAGGGTCCAGACATTCACCATAGAAGAAATATTATTTGGCTTAAGCAAATCCTGGTACTATCTAAACCAAGTCCTTGCCAGGGATGATTTAGGCAGCCTCAGACAGTGAAATGGAAAGGGACATGCACTAGAATACATTTTCAGAATTTTTCTTCAATAACTGGATGGAAGGCACAGTAAAAGACCTAGCTGTGTGGGAAGCTATTATCTGTGACCATGAGGAAATTTGCCTTTGGATTAAAAACTGGACAGGTAGAAAGAACATCAGCCTTGAAGACATCACTAAGTTGTCAATCAATCTAGGACAAGTCTATATCTGGGCATATTTGTTCAGATCCTTGTTGTCCAAAATACCCTGATACAGAAGTAATCCAGTCGCAGGTTTGTGTGTATATTTTAAGTACACATGGATAGAAACATCCTTCAAAGAGACAGTTCCTCTGGTATCAATTCAGTATAAACATTTCTTAAGAATGTAACATGGGAAGAAATAGAGCTGGAATTAGAGACATGCTGAAGAAGCATTGGAGTGTTTGGCTGATAAGAGATGAATGGAGCTATATAACTAAGGAAAACTTTAGTAGATGAGACTGAGTTGAATTATGTGATCTGGAGCCAGACACCATGGCTCATGCCTTTAATCCCCATGATTCAGGGGCTGAGACAGGAGAATCACATGACCAAGGTGTCATCCATGGTAACTTAGTGAGCTCCTGTCTTAAAATAAAAATTAAAAAAATAAGAGCCAGGGGATATCTAAGCCATAGAAGAGCCCTAGATTAATTCCCCAGTAGCACACACACAGATATTATGTGATCTGGTTTATAATTTCTTATGTAAGAACCAATCATGAATCTGGAACATTTCTTTGGGTCAAACAGGCTCTCTGTCCTCAAGTCATATTATTTGATTAGTTGTTGTTTTCAAGCCTTCAAAGATCAATTTCTAAGATTTTAGTGAGGCTATATCATATTCATAATTTTGTTTGTTTAAATTATATGCATGCTTGAAATAATGTTCTACTTAAGATACATTCATATATATAAGCACACCAGTGATTTTTAATCCTATCCTAATTTTAGCCTTGAAATGATCAATAACAAACAGAATAAGACAAGAACAAATTCTGTTCACAAAAGCTAAGACATAATTTTTAATCAACACCAATTGCAGCTTTTCAATAGCATCTGAGACTACACTCTCTTCCTGCTCCTTCTGCCTGGAGAATTACAGCATCCTTCTCACAGTGACTAATGCTAACCCACACCTGGAAAATAGGAGTGTTCATGCCATCTACTGCATTATTTGGAAAGATGAATTCTCAAATGCCAGATGTTATCTTCTTTTTAAAAAATCCATAAGTGTAGGTAATCTCAGTTTGTATTCAGAATATTGAGACATTCTTCAAGTTCTTTGAAAATGGAAAAAGTGTCCATTGTTATTTAATTTGGGATCATATTTCAGCCTTCTTTTCTGGGAGTGGAACTGAATATTCTGGGATGAAGGAGAACCGTCATTTGCAGAAATCTAAGTATAAGAAATGATCTCAAGTGTTATTTTCCTTTTGTCCATGTTAAAATGGCTCCTTATGAAAATATGAACCTTTTAATTTGTGTTACTTTTTGATGCACTGAGACTAACAAAATTGCTGTGATTAGATGAAATGGCAGCTTCCTCTATTTGTAAGTTCAACTCGCCTTCCACATGATCTTTATGAGTATATGAGTTTGGATCATATCCCCCCACATTGCAGATTTACAACATAATGTGTAGCTTTTCAGAAATCTTTCCACAAATGGGTTCCTTTCCACTTAAAAAAAAAGTCTGTTTATCACAGCATAATTCACAGTAACATATGGAATCAGCCTGGGTGCCTATCATTGGGTCATGAATGAAGAAAAGAGGTATGTACATACAGTGGAGCGTTCAACCATGAAGAAGACTAAAATATATCATTTACAATAAAAATGGATGAGACTGGATAGCAACATGTAAGAAAAAAATGATCTAGATTCAGAAAGGTAGGTTTTCCCTGTATGTGGAATACAGGAGGAAAAAAAATCACTTGAAAGTAACAGCCAATCTATTAAAGAAAAGAATCAGATTGGGGAAGGGGGAGTTTGGGATAAAAGAGAGTTAATGGAGGGTGAATGTCATCAAAGTATGTATAGGTATGTTTGAAATGAGACCTGTTATCTTTCATAATTAAAATGTATAAATAAAAATGTCAGTGGTATTTTTGGGTCTCATTTCTTTGAAGTTCAAGAATCAAAAGTTTACAAATCATACGCCTTTGTTTTAGATAAATAAAACATGAATAGGAATATAAATCAAATGGAACCTCTGCTGTCTGAAAGACATTGAGTTTCTTTAAATCAACAATCTCAAGTCATTATTTGATCCTTTAGCAGAATAAGTACTCAAAAACACAAAGCATGAAACATAACATCCATTCTTTCCAAGCATCATTGGACCAAAAATATTTGGCGATCCTAATTTCCAGGGGATATTCTACAGATGTTAAATTTATACGATAAAGTAAGAAAGTGACCACCTATTTCAACTTGTAAAAATTTTGATTCACCAAAGCAAAGATGACTTTTCTTCCACTTTCAAATCATCTGCACTCTCCCAGTACAAGGGTGGTTTCAACTCTGTTTCTCTGAGAAGTTTGGGTCTCACCGTCTCATTGGGAAAGTTCCTTTTGGAACATTTTCTAGCTAATTTGGCACTGTTTTCCTCCTGGAGGAATGCCGCCCACACGTACCTGGTACTCCCTCCACACACAGAGGACTTGGAACAGCGTGTATGTTCCTGACACTGGCTCTTGGCTCAAAGTCCTGCTCTCTGATAAGAACTTTCAGGTTCTCTGGGTTGAAGTAAATATGAAGATCATGGAGTCAAAGAAGATAGTGAATTGTAGGCTTCATTCCTTCCTCAAGTCTAAAAATGCTGAGGCTCTGGCTTTTAGACCGATTCTTAAGTAACTGAAATAATGTAAACACATTACTCAAGGCTACAACTTGTAGCCATGAGGAATAAATTTCTGATAACTTTTGATTGGGGTTATTATCATGCTCCCTTTTTATCTCATTTGGCACCAGTTAAGCAGTCTAAATGAGATTGTCCCAGAAACAGAAGCTGTTTGCCATCACAGCATTTCAATTTGGCATTTTTAATTTCCTCAAAACCATCACTTCTTTTTGAGCAGAAAACTGTTCTGAGACACTAGCTCTGAATTTATTGCTCTTATTGTCAGAAATGGATTTTTCAATTATAAAATAACAACAATTCTAATAACACACAAGGATAGATCCCAGATTTATGGAAACCTGAAACTTACCATTTCAGGGTTTCTTTTCAAGGAATAAACATGCAAAATGACAATCACAAAGTTAGGTAAAAATGAACAGATTCACTAAGAGGAAAGGAATTTAAAAAATCATGACTTGTAAAAAGTTGACAGATAGATAAAAAATTTCACTAAATCAGAAATGTATTACAACATTTTTATTAATCACTCCCTACCCTCTACATACATCTTACCCTCTGTTTGGCTCAACATTCCTTTAAATTTTTCCTTATGATTATTCTCATGTGTTACTGTAAACAATTTTGATTTTTCTTTTTAATTCTTTCAGTTTAAGGTATTTCCCTGTATCATCTCTCCTATTTATTTGTACATCTATGTATAATTTCAGGATTGTCCATTGGAAAGAACACTTAATGGGATTTTTCATATGTGAGCTGTTTTTATTTATATTGAAGGCTTCAGAATTGCTTGTTAAAAATCCAAATGATTCCCTTTTACAATATTCACACACAAACACACACACATACACTCACACACACACACAGATTTTCTTAAATGTCTAGCACACTCTTTCATGTACTCTATTTAAAAATATTCTAAGAGGAATGACTTGAGATTTCCTTGAAAAATAAATACGCCATTACTTTTTTGCATTGCTGATCCTGAGAAGAATTTTCTGTTCATTCCAATCTGTGCTGCTCTCTTACTGTGCTCATATTTTTGCCACTGGAGGCTGCAGCGGATATTTCACTTTTCTGTACACCCTCTGGGCCAGTGACTGCCTGTTGCCATGTAAAATGAGTTGGCACAGGCAGTAGCCACATGCTTTTGGAAGCTCCTGACATTCTGGGAAAGCCAGCAGTAAATTAAGTATATGCAAATTTACTTTAAATCATATAAGTATATTCCACTAAATCCAAACTAAGTTTACACCCCAATCCTCCCCTCCTTCGTTGGATTTCAGTACTACCTATGATCAGGCCATGCCAGCTGCTGTGGACAAGAAGGGAAGTTTGAAGAAAAGTGGAGCTAACTAGATGGAAGGAGACAATAGACTTGACCAGAGGCGTTAAAATGAACAAATATTACCAAAAGCTCACGGTTGTACCTTGCACTGACTGCTAGGGTCTCTCCCAAGGAGCTCTTGCAATTAAGGGTCCTGAAGCTTGGTTCAAGATATTCAAGTCAATGCATTTGGTTAAAACAAATCATTTGAATTTATTTGCCTTTTTGTTCTTCTGGTGATCAATTAAATCCAGGGCTTCATGCATGCTAGGCAAGCACCTTACCACTGAGCTGTAGCTCCAGTCCTCATAAATTTAAGATTAATGCTAAGATTTCACTTTTTCCCTTTGTGTTGTGTCTCCCCATTTTCATTCCTCTTTGTTTTGCCTCAAGGAACAGTTGTTCAGTAAGAGTTAATCACATACTGTAAGACTTCCACCAAAAGGAATGTAATTTGAATCAATTTTGTAGGCAGCGATTTACATGCTTCAAATGGCTCTCTCCATATTCTTGAATCCTTATATTACTGGCAACCTTTTATATAAGGATCTGTTACTACTGGCTAGAGCTATGTTAGACTTGAAAAGTGTCATGTTAACGTAGTGTCATTAATAGATGTGGATGGCTTGAAAGGACACTCTTTATGGAGCAAATCACGGGCACATTGTGTTGTTTTTGAATTAATGCTCTGGTGTGGTTTGGGGGGGCACACTAGAAATATGCAAAGGAAATTTATTCTAATGTTCACTATGTTGCTATTTTGAATGGTCAGTACAATTCCAACTATGGTTCAATTTCCAGTTGATATACTTATACTCTATTTGAGTTCAATTATCATGCAAAGGCAGTTAAATAACACACATTTCAGCAGCCTGTTCTAATCTTTCAAACAACGTTGTGTTTATAAACACTTTGGTATGAGGTGACACCTGATACCCTGTGGCAACTTGAAGTGCTTGAAAAGAATGTGAAAACATATTTATATCTATTCTAGAAATTAAGTCTAAGATCATTACAGGATTAGGTTGGGATTTTTAACTTTCTTGGTTGTGTAATAAAACTTGCAGATCCTTTAAGCTTCTGGGATATGTGATTCTCTCTAATAGCATACTAGCTGTCCCTTCAAATCTCGTTCTGAGGAGATATTTGGTATCTGTGGCACAACAGGAATTCAATTATGCCTCCAAATAATGAATGGCTATTTTGTTCAAATTTCTGTCCTTTATAATGGAAAATTAGGTTATGATTCATGACCCTCAGGATGTCCTAACCAATTGAAGATGGGTAATGGTGCAAGGAGGACAAGCCTACTCAGTAGGCATTATGTTGTTAAAAGAAATAAGGGGCACTAAGTAACAGTTGGAAAGGAGCAAGAAGTTCTGGCGTGCTGTTGAACAGTAGAGGCACTATAGATGATGACAATGCCCTGTACATTTTCAAAAACTAGAAGAAAGGATCGTGAAAGTTTCCATCACATGAAATTGTAAGCATATAGCCAAATAAATATGTTCAATGTGATTTAAACATTATATAATGTGTATATTGATCAAGGCATCACGTTAGTCCACTAATATGTATGGTTCTATTTTTTATGTATCTCACAAAATAAATTTAATTCCAATTAAAATTTTTTAAAAATCCATGAAAAGAAAATGAAAATGCACTTGGTAATATTTGCTACATCTTAGCGTCTCTATCTTATGCACACATGAACATATATATAACCAGACATACACACATCCACAAGCAGAATTAGGACCAATAAAGCAACATTCAGTAATATCACTATTATTGAGCATTTACTGGAAGTTAAAGTCATTGCAAAATTGCAAAAGAAAAAATCAGAAGTTATATATTAGAAAAGGAAGCCAAATTATTTACTGTATCGGATTCCATTCTATACTTGTGAAATTAAAGAAGATGATGATTATCACAACAACAACAACAAAACACACAGAAGCAATAAGAAAAGCCAGCAAGATGTGGAGGCACAAAATAGACACAGCACTCAATTATAATATTGCTATAAATAATGAATTAAAACTATGATTGAATCAATTTATATGTACTATGAACAAAAATAATAAATAAAAATGACGCTAACAAGATATGGGTAAATCCCATATGACATCTAAGATATTTTTGAAAAGATAAGGAAATAAGTAAAAATAGCTGGTTTTAGATAAGAAAAATCACAGTTGTGCGACCAGTGCTCAGTTGATCATCATTTTCCAGAGATCATTTGTAAAATCTAAATACTGTAAAACAATTACAAAAAAAAGAACGAGTAGTAAATGGCAAAAATATTAGGAAATAACAAAATTTAAACATGAAGCATTAATGGATGCCAGGGAAGCAAGCAATAGATCAAAAGACTGGGGATCAGTAAATGCTGTCAAGTCATATCAGTGGGGAAATAGTGTTATATTTTTAGGTGCCTCTTAAAACAAAATAAATATTTTTACATTAAATTCATAAAGACAGTGGAAAGGAAAATGGCAGACTAGAGGCATGGAAAGCTTTGTCATAGAACCAAAAGTCTGGAAACCATACACAAACATAAAGGTAGGCAAGATTGACAACCTAAACACTTATAGATAGCAAAAGTTTTGTAAGCAAGCTTAAAACTTATCAGAACAAAGATGTTCCTTCAACAGTTTCTCAAAAAGTACAGAGATCATTGTTATCCCCATTTGCACTATTCAAAGAAAAATAAAGGTTTTAAAGTAAAAATTATTTGTAAAACATGAGATGCACATAGATAAAGTTTTCTTGTTTTTGTATCAGAAAATTAAGCTCAGCTGAGTCATCTGTGAACTGTGGTTTTCATTCCTAATCCTTACTTCCTGTTGGGTCTGAAACATTTATATACGCTTCAGACAAGTCAGATTTCGTCAGTTTGGAAAAGGGCAGCATATAACAATCATGAAGACCAATAGAAGCCCTGTAGGTTTTCCCTCCAAACTGGAGTGAAATCAAGATTCAAGTGTTGGTCAAAAATGATTCTCATTCCTGGCTGCAAGTTGGAAACAATAGACAGGATGCTGGAGTGGTGGCTCAAAGCTAGTGTGCTTGCCTGGTATGTGCAAGTACCCGGGTTCAATCCCCAGCACCACATACACAATTGAGTATTGGAGAAACAAAACCAAATGAAAAAATAAATATAAATGAAATTGATTTTCTCTCTCACCATCTTAAAAACAAAACAAAACAACCCCCCCAAAAAAAATTGGGAGAGCACTAACTTACATTGAATCTCCTATTCTGGCCCAAGCTTGGATTTGTTGTTGTTTTGTAGTTTGTTCTTTTGAAACAAATTATTCCTGGTGACTTTGATCTATAGCTGTGGAATAACCTGGGAATTAGGTAGCCAATTCATATTTCATTTAAAATAAACCCTGATTATGGAAGATGATGGGAATGACTATTCCCTAGTCTTCACAAGATACTAAAAGGAGCAGCAGCTAAGGACAGAGTGGAGAGATGGGAGACAAAATAAATACCATAAGACTCCATGTTGCATAGTCTGAATCCTGGGGAGACAAGAGTTTGGGCAGTCTTGTTGAAATACAAACTTAGAAGTAAGTCCCCATTTCTAAGCAGTAGAAGTGGTGGGGGAGAACCAGAGCTAAAAATGATTGGGGGAAGAGGTCTTCTCTTGAATTTGAGGGAAAATTAAAACTTAAAGAGCAACAGTAATAGGAAAAATCTTCTTGAGAACCAACATCACAGACAGCTGGAAGCCAAGTCTGGAGAGAGGTCAGAGCCGGGTCTGCAGCTATCTTATGGCAGCAGTGGCAGTGGTGCCCATGGCCAAAAAGTCCCACACCCACCCAGCAGCAAAGTGAACCAGGGGGAAACCCCTACAGTGGACCAGCTTGGGATTCTGGCCAGAGTGAATTTCTTCAGAGACCTTGATGGGTAGCAGATCGCTAAAGACTCCTCCCCAGTCCTGCACCAAAGTAGCAGGAAGCAGACGGAAGGAGGAAGCTGATGGGGCCCAGTTCCACTGAGGTGTCCAGAATGGCCCACTGAGTGCTTAGCATCCACCAATAGGCTGCTCTCACCCTGTGCAGTTCCCCACTCATCCACTTGACTCAGAGGCCACCTTCATCCAAACCAGGGAAGGCCAGATTCACCAGCTGTTCTATGAGCTAAAAGATGATGTTAGGAAGGAAATCAGATAGGAAATACAGAAAGTGAAATACAACTTCAATAAAGAGAGATTCTGAAAAAGAATCAAATGGAAATCCTTAAAATGTAGAATCAAAAACTAAATTAAAAATTCAATGGAAAGCATCACCAATAGATTAAACCATTTGGAAGAAAGTTTTTCAGGCCCCAAAGACAAAATAAGTAATTTTAAAATCAAAGTAGACCATAGAGAAAAGATGTTAAGAGAACATAAACAGAATATTCATGAAATGTGGGATAACATCAAGAGGCTAAATTTGAGAATCATTGGGATAGATGAAGGCTCTGAAGTATAAACTAATGGAATGCACCATCTTCAATGAAATAATATTGGCAAATTTCCCAAACCTTATGAATGAAATGGAAACTCAAATTCAAGAGGCATATAGGAATCCAAATATACAAAATCACAACAGACCCACTCCAGGACACATAATTTTAAAAATGACTAACAAAAAGAACAAGGACAGAATTTTAAAACCCACAGGGAAACATGACAGATCACATTTAGAGGGAAACCAAACCAGATCTCAACTGCTTTTGAGGAGAGTTTAGATTAATACTTACCAAGCTCTGAAAGAGAATGAACACCAACCAAGAACTACACCCAGCAAAATTAAGCTTCAAATTTGAAGGCAAAATAAAAACCTTGCTTGATAAACAAAAGCTAAGAGATTTAATAACTAGAAAGCCTGCATTAAAGAGCATACTCAATAAAATTTTTCATGACGAAATGGAAAATAAAGATGAAAACCAGCAGAGGGAGACATTTCACTAGAGGAAAAATCATTCAAAAGAGAATCAAATCCAATGTAAACGCTGGAAATAAATCAAAATGACAAGAAATAAAAATCATCTCTCAATAATAATATTTAATGTTTTTTAAAGAGATAGAGTGATAAAAATTAATTTTATTTATTTTTGTCTGTTTTTTTTAGTTTTTTCAACATTTTGTTGTGTATGTGGTGCTGGAGTTCAAACCTGGGTCCATCACATGCTAGGCAAGTGGTCTACCACTAAGCCACCACTCTAGCCTAACACAATGTGAGTGCTCTATATTCTTAAGTCAAAAGACATAGATTGATAGATTAGATTATAAAACAAGATCCAAAAATATACTACCTGTAAGATACTCAGCTCAGAGGCAAATAAATCCATAACTGAAGGTGAAGGGATGAGGAAAAACATATCATTCACATATTTCTTGTAAACAATCAGAAGTTACTATTCTTATATCAATAAAGTAGACTTCAAGCCAAAATCAATCGGAAGACACAAAGAAGGTCCTTTTATAGTACTCTAAGGAATCATACATCAACAGGATATAACGATCACATTTATGCCCTAAACAATGGAGCGTCTATGTGCATCAAAGAAACCCTTCTGAAAGTAAGAACCTAATTGATAATAAATTAATTCTGGGTGACCTTAACACATGTCTTTCATCACTAGATAAACCATCTAAAGAAAAACTAAAGACAATGTGGATCTAAACCATACAATTGATGATTTATACCTAACAAAATGTTTTAGAATATTTTATCCATCAGCAACTGAACACATTTTCTTCTCACTGGCACATGGAACATGTTCTGTAATAGAACATATAATAGGATACAAAGTAAATCTTAGCAAATAAAAAAATAGAGATAATACTTTACATTCTTTCAGATCATAATGTAATGAAAATAGATATTAATGATAAGATAAAAGTGGAAACCATTCTAACACCTGGAAATTAAATAATATACTCTTGAATGATGAATAGATATCAGGAAAAAATGAGGGGAGAAATTTAAAAACTACTTGGCATTAAATGATAATAGTGAGACAACATCAAAATCTGTGGGACAGTATGAAGGCAGTTCCAAGAGGCAAATTCACAGCACTGAGCTCATATACTCAAAGAAGAGAAAGACAAGAAATAAGTCACCTAACTTTACATATCATGGTCCCAGAAAAATAAGAATGAAACAACACTAAAAATTAGTAGAAGATAAGAAATAATTAAAATCAGATCCAAAATCAATGCAATTGAAATTAAGAGAACAATACAAAAGATCAAAGAAACAAACATTTGGTTTTTTGAAAGGATAAACAAAATTGATAAACCATTAGCCTCATTATTGAAAAGAAGAGAAAAATCTCAAATAATTAAAATGTTAGATGAAGAAGGAAGTATCACTACAAATACTTTTGAAAACCAAAGGATCATCATTAATTTATATTATGATAAGCTAGATAACCTTGAAGACGTGGACACATATCTAAGACATGATTATCTACCCAAATTGAAATAAGAGATAATAAATAAACTTAAACAGATCATCAAATTCTAGTAATGAAACTGAAGCAGCCACCAAAAAAAAAAAACTTTCCAAAATAAATAAATAAGTAAATAATTAAAAAGAAAAGAAAGAAAGGCCCAGGACCAGATAGATTCTCAGCCAAGTTCTACCAGAAGAAATAATACCAATCCTCCTCAAATTATTCCATAAAATAGAAAAGGAGGGAACTCTATTAAAATATTTATACAAAGCCAGTATCACCCTGATACCAAAGCCTGGCAAAGCAAATAAAGAAAGGAAAACTTCAAACCAATATCTTTTGTGAACATAGATACAAAAATCCTTAACAAAATATTGGCAAACTGCACACAAAAATACTTTAAAACAAGTATACCACTACAAAGTAGGAGTCATGCCAAGAATTCAAGGTTGGTTTAATATACAGAAATCAATAAATGCAATCCACCACATAAATAGACTTAAAAATAAGAATCACATTATCTCGATTGATGCAGAAAAAGTCTTTGACAAATTACAGAACCCATTCATGTTTAAAACACTAGAAACAGTAGGGATAAAAGGAGCTTACCTCAACATAGTAAAGCTCTATATGACAAACCCAAGGCCAACATTATTCTGAATAGAAAAAAAGTTGAAAATATTTTCTCTAAAAGTAGGAACAAGACAAGGATGCACACTATCACCACTCCTATTGAACATAGTCCTTGAGACTCTAGCCAGAGCAATTAGGCAAGAGAAGGAAAATAAAGAGACACAGGTAGGCAAAGAAGAGCTCAAACTTTCTCTGTTTGCCAATGACATGATTATATATTCAAAAGACCCAGAAAACGTCACCACAAGACTTATAAATTAATTCAGCAAGGAAGCAAGATAAAAATCAACATTCACAAATTAATTGTATTGCTTTATACCAATGGTGAACTTGCTAAAAAAGAAATTAGGAAAAATATTCTATTCATAAAACTTTCAAAAATAATAAAAATGTAGGAATCAATCTAACAAAAGACATGAAGGACCTCTACAATGAAAAGTATAGAACACTAAAGAAGGAAATCGAAGAAGATCTTAGAAGATGGAAAGTCCTGTCATGTTCTTGGATAAGTAGAATTAATATTTTCAAAATGACCATGTTACCTAAAGCGCTATGCAGATCTAATGCGATACCCATCACAATTCCAACAGTGCCCTGCACAGAATTAGAAAAAAGCAGTCATGAGATTTATCTGGAAAAATAAGAGACCAAGAAGAGCCAAAGTAATCCTCAGCGAGAAAAGTGAGGCTGGAGGAATAATACCAGATGCCAAATTATACTACAGAGGTGTCGTAGCAAAAACAACACGGTACTGGCACTAAACAAGACATGAAGATCAGTGGTATAGGGCAGAAGACACGGAGACAAACCCACATAAATACAGCTACCTCACACTCCACAAAGCAGCCAAAAATGTAAGTTGGGGAAAAGACAATTGATGATGGGAAAACTAGAAATCCATGTGTAGTCGGATGAAATCCCTCTCTCTTACCCTGCACAAAACTCAACTCAAAGTGGACCAAAAACACAGGAATGAGACCAGAATCTCTGCACCTATTAGGAGAAAAAGCAGGTCCAACACTCCAATATGTTGGCTCAGGAACTGAATTCCTAAAGAATACCCCCCAAAGTAACAGAAGTAAAAATAAAAATCAATAAACAGGATGGCATCAAATTGAAAAGGAAATAATTAAGAGCATGAAGAGAGAACCTACAGAATGGAAAAAAAAATGTTTGCTTCCTGAACCTCAGACAGTGCATTAATATCCAGTATATACAAAGAACTCAAAAAAACAAACAAAAAGAAAATAAATAATCTAATCAATAAATGTGCAAAAGAAATGAAAAGACACTTTACAAAAGAAGAAATGCAAATTGTTACCAAATATATGAAAGAGTGTTCAACATCTCTAGCAATTAGAGGAATGCAAATTAAAACTACACTGATATTTCATTTCACTCCTGTGAGAATGGCAATAATCAAGAATACGCAATACAACAATGAATGCTGGCAAGGATGTTGGGAAACGGATACACTTATACATCATTGGTGAGACTGCAAATTAGCACGAACACTCTGGAGACCACTATGGAAATTCCTCAAAAAACTAGGAATGTACTTACCATTTGACCTTGCTATCCCACTCCTTGCTATATATCCAAAGGATCTAAAACCAGCATACAACAGTGATGTAGCCACAACAATGTTTATAGCAGCACAACTCACAAGAACGAAGTTATGCATCAGTAAAGGTGGACTTCAACAGATGAATGGATAAAGAAAATGTGTAGATAATGGAATATTACTCAGCCATAAGGAAGAATGACATTTTGTCACTTGCCTGCAAATAGATGGAAGTGGAGATTATTGTGTGAAGCGAAATGTCATTCTCAAAACAACAAAGCTCCAATATTCTCTCTGATATGTAGAAGGTAACCCAAAATAAGGAAAAGAGCAGAGGAATAAACAAAGGGGAAGGAAGCAGAGGAAGAAGGAAAGAAATAGGGAAATTCCATGTATTAAATCAGGCTTAACTCTCCTATGTTGATATATGAACATATCATAGTGAATTTCATCACCATATATATCAAGAAGTCACTAGATTATAAAACAAAAAAAAACTATAAGTAAGTAACAGAAAGATCAACAGATTTGAGCGAAGACAAGTGGTGGGTGAAGGGAAAAAACTGGGGACTGTATTAGAATAAGTTATAATGAATTCTTTTATAAAAATGTCCATGTTTGTCTTATTGTCAAGTGTATCTAAAAAGAACAGGGTATGGGAAGGGAAATAATGGGTTTTGAGTTGAAACAAGGTATACTCCACACCTCTATAATTATGTCAGTGTACATTCTGTTGTCATGTACATCAAAAAAGAATAAGGGGTGGGAGAAGGTTGGGGGGTGTGGAAAACCTGAGAAGTGAATTAAAACTAATTAAACTCCATGCATGCTTATATCATGGATACCTGAAAAAGAAAAATACTATATTCAACCCTTAGGATGTGTTATACCTTGTTATGGCTTAGATATTAGCTGTCGTCCCCCAAAAGTTCATGTGTGAAGCAGTGCAGTATAATTTAGCGCTGAAACAATTGGGTTATGAGAGCATTCACCTGATCATCAGTGCATTCACCCACTGATAGGGACTGACTCTGGAGGTTGTTGGCAGGTATGGTGTGGCTGGAGGGGTGGGTCACCACCCTCCTTTGGGGTATATATTTTGTCCCTGGTGAGGATCACTGTCTTTGCTTCCTGAGTGACAAGTCCTGAGCTGCTTTCCTTCTCCATGCCCTTCTGTTCTGATGTTCTGCCTCAGGTCAGGCCCAGAGTAAAAGAGTTGGCTGTCTATGGAACGAGACCTCTGAAACTGTGAGCTCTTGCATGAACTTTTCCTCCACAGACTACTCTTGTCAGGTCTTTTGGTTTCAGGATGAGAAAGTTGACTAAAATACGTCTGCTTTGCATTTTCAACATTCAACTTTTATGCCGCCATCCTTTCCCTCCTATCAATGAATATGTTATCATTAGTAATCAGCGCCCCCATGTATGTATCTACAACAGTAAGGAAGAGGAGGTGGTTTGAAGGGAGTTGATTCCATTTACGTGGCCTCCTAAGGCTGAAGGTTGATTGGTGATAAACTTGCAGGCATATGATTTTGGAGTCTCCATTCATACAACCTTGCTTCAATTTGTAAGAAATTTGAATTATATCAACTCTGTGGGTGGCACTGGATTCTTAAAGGATCAATCCCTCTGATGTCTAGGCAAGGTACCCTTTTTTTCAGGGCTGAGGACCGAACTCGGGCCTTGCGCATGCTAGGCAAGCGCTCTGCCAATGAGCTAAATCCCCAACCCCCTTGGCAAGGTGGCAAGGTACCCTTAAGACTAGATGTGGTTCCCAAGGAATTGAACATTACCTCCATATGAGGACCCTCTGTTGTAGTATTTGTTCATTATTTAGTTTCAGTTTTAAAATAATGTATACCCTGAGTAGTCACCTACTCATTTCAATATGTACTTTTAAACTATAACTATATTCTCTTATAAAAGTCTCTGTGTCCTTATGGATATGCATACTCAAGTCAGTATCTTAAACACCAGCTGAAATCTCTTTCCTAGGTAAAAGCTAGTTTTACTCCATACTGGGAGTTTTCTTATTTATCAGTCTTACAATACTTCTTATTTCTTGTTTTGATGGGAGGAAAGATGTGTTGACTTAAATTGACATCTAGGAGGAAAAACTATTCTTGACACTCAGAGATGCCAAATCTGTGTATTTATTTGTCATCTTCTGCAGAAGATGAGAATTCTTATTGTGCATCCAGAAGTTAACGGTGATATATTGCTTTTCAAAAGTGATGATATTGTACACACAGATGATGTATGCAAAGGTAAACTGATACTTGCTTGTTAGAATAGCAGTTTCTTAAATGGCTTGAGATCCTTAAGGTCTCACAGAGGAGGGAGTGTAGAATAGAGATTTCCTTAAGAGAAGCTCTATATTTTTTCCATTAAAGTGTGCATCATTGTTACCTAAGTGTGTTTTTGAATGCTGCCCTCCGTTGCTCAGAACAGCCTCTGCAGACATTGTTTTTTTTTTTTTTTATCATGGGTTTAGAAGAGCAAGGGCAATCAAATGTCCTCAAGCTGTGTTTCCTGAAAAGGGAGATGCAAATAACGAGAAAGGAAGTTGCAGAGATAAAATAAATTTTATAGATGTTTGAATCACATCTATGCATACCTCCTCTTATTTTGTAATATTTTATAGGAAGGGTATTTGAACCCAATCTCCATCGTTGTGTTTTGTTGTGACCACGTGACACAGTGTAAGCTAGAAACAGGTACTCCTCCTCTGTGAAGCGAAATCCAGAACAAGGAATTCTCAGTCTCTCCCTGGGCAAGTCCAGGTGAGATTTCCTCTTGCTGCTCCAAGACCTTCACTACCACTCACAGAAGAACCACATGCTTCCCCTCAGGAAGCAACGTGGGCATAGGGAAAAGAAAAGTCCACACATAAGCAGGCAGGTCCTGGTGGAAAGCATTATTTTATTTTCATCTTCAATGACCATGATAGGTAAAATAGTGAAGTAGGAATTGCAGTGAGCACACTATCGTCTCTCTGCAGCAACACTGATGTGTATTACAGTTGGAAATATCTGGAGCTTTGCAGCATTTTCTATCCAAAAAAAACCAAAATTGAGGACTGAATGGATGATTGGGAATTAGTTGAATAACCATTTTGATTCAAATGGTAATGTCACTGAGAAGAGATATTTATTTGAAAATCACAAGTTGTATTATCATTTAAATAAATGATAATTTTATTTTACTATTGAAATTATGTGTGCAATTTATTGTAATGATTCATGATTGAATTAAAACGCTATTTTAATTTTTGGGCCTCTTCTTGAAGTGTTCTAGATTAATTCTTAATTCGAATTTTATAAATGAATGATTTGATCTTATGTTTCATGAGATTGTTTTCAGTTAACATAAGGTATTATAACCTTTTCCAAACTTGTATTTTCAAGAAGAAACTGTTTTAGAAGTGATGGTACCAACACAGCACATAACCATATAAATATAAAATAGTCCTAGAGCCATACTAATATAAAATAGACCTAGAGCTACAGTAGTAGATTTATAGTAATTGGCCTTTACATACTGTGTGACAGTTGGCAGATAATCTGTGGAATTTCTTCATTCGGTTTGCAAGTGTTGCCCATGGTGTTGAATGACATTTGGTTTAACTAGAGAAAGATCATAGATTTATTGAATTTTGGCTCTGCAAACAACTAATCCCACGACCTTGGGTGTATTTCACCTTTCCCAATTGATTTTTAAAATACACATAAGAATGCATACCCTATAAAGTCCTGATGAGTATTTAATTTAATAATGCCCAGAATCTCTCAGAACACTGAAATTTGCAGTTTACCCAACATGGTAATCATAATTTTATTATCCAGGGAGACAAATAAAAATATTGGATAAGATCGGAAGGTATTTATTTCGTCAGTAGCCTTTCTTGTCAAGAACATGACTGTGAACTAGTGTGTACAGAAGCCCTTTCATTTTATTGTAGTAACTAAATCTGCAATGTAAGCCATAAATTTCCCCCCTCCACGCAATCATTCTCGTGATTAGAAAACAAAGCAACAGAACACTAAAGTAGCAAACAACACTAAGCAGGTATGTGCACGTGCGCCCGCGGGTGCGCGCGCGCACACACACACACACACACACACACTTTGTGTGTATTTGAAAGATAGAGGGAGGCGATTCCCCAGGAATTGGAGGTAAAATACTAGCATAGTGTTTTGTACAGAGAGATTGTTAACAATCCTTGGAAGACATCAAGCAAATACAGTGACTTTGCACTTACATTTTGTTTTTACTAGACTCTAAAACTTTTAATTTGTTCAACTGAAAATTCACTACAATGTAAAGTAATAGCATTTCCATTATCCCAAGTGCTCAGGTCTGATGACGGAAATTCACAAAAAGCTCTTGGGTTAACATAGTTTCCCTGCAACAGGAAGATTCAGATCCTTCTGAGATTTAATTGTAGTTAGTATCTCTGCAACATGAAGTTATATGCAAATATCCAACTGAAACCTTAGCCCCTGGTTATCTGAAATAAAGAATCAGCCAAAGTATCAACAGAATGACAGTGTACATGAGTTGGAGTCCACCGGTTGGTGTTTGAACAGTAGCTGCTCATCCCTTCTTTCCTGGTGTTAAAGACAGAGCATCTCCTGTGATGTAGACAACTCTTGAACTCTGGAGTTTATGGTCAGAGGATAAGAAGGAGCATCAGTCTCCCTACTGTTCTGCCATTTCCACCTCAAAAAGAAAGAGCTGCTGACATCTCTTACATATCTCTAGTCCTCCACTCACTTACGAGTACGGCTGCCTTAGTTTATATACCCAGAACTCTTCTGTGTGTGACGACAGTAAATCCCAGCAGAACCACTTCCTTCTAAAATCTTTTAAAGTTTAATAAGACAAGAAAATAAGCAAAGGACATTCAAACTGTGGCTGTACTATCTGAATCCTATAATGAGCTTTAAGAAGCTTGGTCTTTCTTTACTGGAAAAAGGCCAGTGGGTAATGTGTGTCCTTTTCTTCTTTTAAATAGCATTTCCTAGTATTCCCATTAACACTTCCTTGCTCATGCTCTGTATAAGGACTCCAAAGCATATCACATGCACACACACATGCACACACTCAGATGCACACACTCACACACACACCTATGAAATCATAAGTGATAAGGACTATCAGGAATAGCTTTATGCAGTTTCATACAGAACCCTTAGAATTTGTATCTTAGCAAAATACGCAGATTTCTTGAAATTTGTGCCAACAAATAAAACTGTGTTTAAGGAAAATGATTTCTTTTGGAAACTTGATTAATGAACCATGTTAATTGGGCAAATACCAATATATTTCTATTTGTGGATTTAAAAAACCAAGAAGGCAAAGTTGAGATATAAATTTCAGAATTGTTGTATGAAATCTATGATTTAGGGGAAAATTAATAGTTTGTAATATGCATCAAAAGGAAGAAGATAGATGAATGTGTTGATGTGTGACTGCCGCTGTCAACTACTGCCACAAATACCCTGAGATATGTTCTAAGAATTATTCATGAATGTAATGATTTTTTACTTCATAATATTAAAAATACAATGTAAAAATACCTTATAAAACTATAGATGCAAAAATAGTTCTTAAACTGGCTTAAAATCATAGACTAAATGGATCCTGTAGGGAATAAGAGACTGGTTCAATAATTCCATTAAGTCTGACATGATGGAATTAGAAGATTTATTTGAGGGAGAACTTCATTCTTTATGCATATGGACACACTATTGTCCAACAATCTGACCTTCTTCCCATTCTTTGTTTGATAGAACGTGCAAAACATAGGCTCATCACGGTTATTGGGTTTAGATCAGAGCTCATCCTGAGAGACAGGCCTGAGAAGAGGCTCAGGGCATGTTTGCCACCTGGTGTGTGTGTGGCTACATTACACCTGCTTTGAAAGAAAGATTTCAGCATAAGAAGAGCAATGCAAACAACGGGTTGAGAAAATGCATAACAACAACACATTTTAAAATCAAAGTAACAATAATGCAAATTGCATCAAGTACTTTGAAAGTAGCTTTCGCCTTAGGTATGTGTATTAGGGCTTTGGTTGCCATAATTAAACAGACCAGTCTAGAAGGCCTAAACAACAGACATGTATTTCTTCATAGTTTTGGAAGTCACAGGATGGTACCAGCTGGGCTGATTGCTCAGGAGAGCTTCTGCCCTTGGCTTGGAGATCTTAGCCTTCTTGTTATGTTCTCATGTGGTTCCTTGCGTGAGTGAGACTCTGCTGTCTCCTATTATATAAGGACACTAGACCTATTGGACGATCATGGTTCACCCTAATGACTTCTTTTTAAAATCTCATTCAAATACCTACCTCCAAATTCAGTTATGAAGGACATAATTTAGCTCATGAAACCATTCAGTTCTGGATTTGGGGTAGACACACAAGTGTCAATATACATCATCCTGGATTTTGTATTAGTCAGTTTTTGAGCACTATGAACAAAAGACCTAATAAGAACAACTTAAAGAGGTTCGGAGGGGCATTTTACTTTGGATCTTGTCTTTAGAGGTCTCAGTACACTGTCAGGCAACTCCATTGCTCTGGGTCTGAGATGAGGTAGAGCATCATGACAGGAGGGTGTGGAGGAGGAGAGCAGCTCAGTTTATGGCAGCAAGAAAGCAGAGAGAGTGATCAAGGAGCCAGGGCCACCCTCAGTGGTCCACTCCTCTAGCCGCACCCCACCTGCCTACAGTTACCACCTAGTGCAGTGATCTTTTCAAATGATCACTCCATCAAAAGAATTAATTTACTAATTGAGTTTTAGTTCTCATAATCTATTCATTTCAACTCTGAATATTGCTACATTTTTCTCATGAAATTTTGGGGATACCTCATGTTGAAACCATGACCCATTTCATTTTAGGAATTTTTATCCAGAGGGTTTGTACGGTACTTTGTAAACTCCATGAAAAAAAAAAAAGCAGAGTTTCAGGCAAAAGGAAGAATCCAAAAAAAATTTTTTTGGTAAAAGAATAAAGAAAATTTAATGAGATTATTTAAATCTAGCCAGCTGATTTCTTATTATATGCTGTCAATTCCTTCAGTTGCCAATTTCAATCCATTTTTTGAATCAGATAAAAGAATCTTTTGAAAACAACCAAGGCTTAATGGGGCAATGAAAAAGAAGAATTGAAACATGAATAAACATATAATGTTGCTTTTCTTAAGTAATACAGGTACTGCAGAAAGTTTGATTAACCTACATTTGTAATTAAATGTCACTTTCATGATTTCAAAGGCATATGAGGACAAAACATAGTAGGAAAAAATCACGAGCTCTTTCAGGAATTGGAGGTACTGTGCACTTTTTGTTCCATCTTTGAACTGGATTTTATCAAGGTCTCACAGATAATTGATGTGTAACAAAGAATCAGGGCAAATGAAAATGAAACATATGTTTATTATTATCAATATTTAAAGTGAAGAAAAAGAGGGATCATAGATTATCCCCAAATTAGGGATCATTTTAGAGTCAAAAGGGATCATTGAAAATATTTTCCTTTAGGGAGAGGAAATAAACACAATCAGATGGAGCTAGGATGTGTTTCTAAGTATATGAGCATACTGTTTTCTCTAGATTGAGTGGTGGTGACGTGGGAATCGGAAATGCCTATTTATTATTATTTGGTGCAAGTTACCTATATATCATATGTATGCACCTGCAGGTTTAAAGTGTTGTTTGTATTTAAATTATTGACTGTTAATCAAAAGGTCTTAGTTATGTTCTAGAACAGTCATGTGGTAAATGTGAAAATTTTGAGCAGATCATTTAGTTTCTCATTAATTTTATTAATCAGCTCCAGTGCTGCCTGGGCCTGAGGTGGCGCTTGTACCTGGAGTGTAGATCTTGCTTTTGTCCCCTCCTTGGTTTCCATCTGCAGTTACGGATCACAGAAGCTCCTCCACGTTGTGGAGGCCACACCCAATTTGGACAGAGGGCATAACTTCTTTCACTTCTTAAGTCCAAGGTAGAAACAACCCCTGTCCTACCACCTCCTACTCCTGAAGCATAAGTAGGGATGATTCTGTTCCCTAAGCATTGCCAATGATTTGCAAAGAGAATTATAGTGTACACACAGATAGGACTGCTTTAGGTTCCAACTGTGTGCAGAGCCCTCAAACAGGGGCTCAGGAAGCCTGCCCTTGCCACATACCTACCCTGTCGGTGTGTTCAAATCACATCTTGAGAAAGTCTGTTCTTAGCATTCTTCCCTCAGAGTGGTGCTCCTCCTGTCTACTCCTCGTTTCTACATTCTGCATGGTCCCAACTGCCAGTCCTGTGAACCAATGCTTATAACAGTAGAGGGATCTCTCCATGACCAGCTCTTCACAGGCAGAGAAGAATTTTCACTGTAACTTTGAAACAGAAGGTAAACTCTCTCCAAACTTGACGCAACTCTGGACACTCTTGGCTAACAACGTAGCATCTTCTTTCATCATTGCAAACCATGTAGAGGTCTTCAGCCGTCAGGCACCTCTCTCTGACTTTTTATTTATTACTTTTGTGGCACAGGGGCATTTTATCACTGAGCTGTATCTATAGCCCCCTTTATTTTGAGACCCAGTCTCTCTTAGTTGTCAAAGCTGGTAGCAAATCCTCCTAACCCCGGCACTCTGTTTTGCTTTTGAATACCTGAGGAGGATTTTATGTGGTCTTCCTCAGAAATGGGACTTGTGACACTAAAGGTGGACTTATGTTGTTGGATCTTTCCCTTTGAAAAGGTTTTTTCATGCACATGAAAGTTTCAGATATTACAAACCAATGTCAAGGTTGATCTCAAGTCACCTTTACCTCTGCAGCCAATTCTAGCAGGAGAGCCTAGGAGTTCAACCGTGGCCTTGAGATGGTGCCAGCAAAGGGCATTTCCCCTTTCATCAGCAAGGTGTGAAGACACTTTCTGTTCGTGCTACTGTTGACAACTGGGCTTTCTACCACGTTCAGAGGCCATGTGGGTTCATGCTTACCTGAGACCCTGAATGGCAAAGAAAAGTGTAAAACACCCATCCATACCGCATCTCATTTTTTCTTAATTCTTTTTTCTAAAATAAAAGCAAAATACAACCAAATAGTAAAATAATTACAGAATCAGGGCCACATGCCCACACTGTCTAAATTAGATCCTTGGCCAGCTCAGAGTGGTGTTAATCTGCCAAATTCCCATCATGCTTGTTAGTGTAGCAAGGGAAGGGGGCCCCTGTTCTGTTGAAGCCATTATTATCCTGCTCTGTCACTCAACAGCTACTAAATGACGGCTTCTAAATACAAGACTCCTGTGTCTCCAAAGACCTTAGAGCCTTACTGAGTGTGGGGAGCAGATAAGAAAAGGATGACTTTAATGCTGCTCAGCGTATCATGCAGGTGTCTGCACAGTGAGAAAGCAAGATGTGGGGTGGGGTTGGTGCTCAGTAGAAGGGACTAGGAACTGTCCTGGAAACAAATCAAAGGCAGGGGAAAAGAGACTTTGGGCTGAGTGAGCAAATTTGCACTCAAAGACAGGGTGCAGCAGGGGGAACAGAGGAAGAGGCATTCTAGAAACTGCTCAGAAAGCAGCTGCAGGGTGCAAGCTGCTCGTGAGGGAGTCCAGTGCTGAGGACTGAACAGTGTCCCCTCAGATACATGTGCAGGCACCCTGGTCTGCAATATGGTGCCTGTGGGCTTGAGGACTTCTGGAGGTGATTAGATGTGATGACGGGATTAGTGCTCTCCTGAGAGGAGAAACTAGGAAGCTTCCTCTCTGGTTCTTTCACCACCATGGGAGGACACAGAAAGATGGCAGCCACCTGCAAGCCGGGCAGAGAGCTCTTTCCAGAGCTCATCCTTACAGCACATTGACCTCAAACATCCCGCCTCTGTAAGCAATAAAATCCTGCTTTTAACACCTCCTAGTCTATGGGATTTATTATTGCCTTTGGAACTTAGACTGCATCTGGAAAAGTGAGAAACTACATCGTATTAAAGAGTTTTCCATTTTGTGGAAGACAAAGAGAAGGCTTTGAAGCTCCTAGGGAACAACTTGATTAGCTGAGGACTACCAACATTGCACTGTTGAAAGAACACCTCCTGGGACAGAGACGGGTTTTTCAGAAGGTTGACCTTGGGAATGCTCAGCTTATATCTGTGCTGTAAGATTTCACAGACCACAACCAGGGCCCTCAGGAGAAAACGATTCTGAGCTGGGCTCTTAAGGCCTTTTCTGACTGGGCTTCCTTAGGCTCTTTCCTGGCCTAGTGCTGTAGTATGTTTTCAAGCCGTTAGCTCCTCTTCTGGACTGCTGTTCCTGCTTCCTGTTCTTCCCTTTCTTCTCCTTACCCACCCCATCTTTTCTCACTTCAGCTGGTTTAACAGCCACATCTCTTGAGTTTTCAAATTCTGCATAATTTCTTTTAAAATCAAAACTGTCCCCAAACCCCAGTGTTGACTTTTTCGTGCAATTAGTGACATGACCAGACTCTGTCGCATCACAGAGACCTCAATGACCTAAGCACTTGGAGTTCCTACTAGCAAGAACCACATCTTGCTCACGACTTTCCTCCAGATGCGATCAGAACAGGGAACAAGTATCCCTGAGAAACATTTGCCTAATGAATAAAGTGGTGCAGATCCTTAGAGATGTCCCCCCAGTATTACGTGTGTACATGTGGGTGTGTATGTGTGATGTGGCTTTGCATGTTAGACCAATCTGCTCAGCTTTCGCCCTTGCATGTCTCATTTACTTAAGGAAGGGAAACTATTCTAACTATGCAAGCAGTGTTACTTCTTTGCTTTGTCTTTGATGTTATGCTGCCATCCAGTGGTGATCTGGTGTACTTTTTCATTTACATTGCTGGCTAGTAATCAGAGGGCACCTGATTACTATACGAATCAGCATTTCTTTCCTTTTTTTTTTTTTTTTGCCTTTCTGACTGCTCATTCATTTATTTTTTTATTTGATGGAAACAGAGACACAATTAAGGTAGAGACATTATCAAACCATCAATAGAAAATGTATATATACTTAGTTATCCACAGCTAATGCCAAATCATGGATGCCCAGCTTGGGTTTCCCCTGTTGCTGTTCTCCCAGAAGAACTCCTGCGTTAAATGGGTATCTCTTGGAGGAATGACATCTGTTTCTGAGATGGTTCCCCCATATTCCCACTCTCCAGTCTCCTAGAAGTTCTTCCTATCCCCTCTCCTCTCCCCATGCCCCACCCTATGCTGCCTAGTAACCTAGAGAGCCTTCCCACGATTGCGTTGAGAATCATACAATTTGAAGTTATTGTTAGCTTAGCCGTCTAACATATTGCTTCCCCATATATTCTAGCTTTCACAGATGAGAGATACCATTCGACCCTTGAGTCTCTGAGATTGGGATTCTTCATTGAGCACAATTCTTTCCATCTCCATCCATTTGATTTCAAAAGCCATAATATCGTCTTCTCGAATGGCCCAGTAGTATTCCATTGAGTATATATACCAAAGTTTTTGTATGCATTTGTCGAGTGAGGGGCATCTGGGTTGGTTCCATAGTCTAGCTATCGTAAATTGAGCTGCTATAAACATTGACGAAGCCACATCACTCTAATGTGCTGATGAATCAGCATTTCTGATTCGTATCTTCTAATATCAGGGGTGGGGTTGGTTTTTATAAGCCCCACCCTGTGGGCTACTTTTCAGTAAGGAAGACATTATAGTCTTTGTGGTGTCTGAAATGCTTATCCAATGTACCTGAGAACTTCATTAATTTTATATTAATTTCTGTAAGATTGACTACCTTGGAGGAAAAAAAGCAATCACTTCTAAATACTGTCTTTTTGCAAATGTACTTCACAATGTTTATTCTGTTGTGTGCTTGTTCTTATTAGAACACTTGATCTAACAAGTTGAGGAATTTTCGCATTTAGAATAGGGTTATACAGGAAGATAAATTCTATCTCGAGCTCATGATACGTGATGCTTATTACTTCCACCTACTCTAGGTTTTAGGGTAATTAAAATATTTGCCTCAATTTCATAATGATCTTGAAGCTTATAATTAGGAAGGAATTCAGTAATATTTTTTCTTAGATTAGGCCTTTTAATACCTGTATGAGTTTTCTTATTTTTCTTTTATGTTAAAGTCAAGGTATTACAGAGTATTGTCAGTGTATATACAACATTTCTCCATCATTTTACTCTTGAGATAGAGCAGAGAGAGGTTGGCTAATTTAAGCATGGTGTCATCTACTGACTTGCTGGTGCATGAGGCTTGCCCTGGCTGGCTTTGAATTCTGGCTGTCTGAGAGGACTCTAGATCTGCGTGCCTGATCACCTGCTTCCTCTTGTGGTCATTTGGAGAGCTTCGCATCTTTCATCCACAGTGAAGGTGCTTTGGGAAGACAGGGTCCACCTCGTTCAGACCTCCTGTCCTCTTGTATCTTCCTAACCGATGGAAGCAGTGAGAATATTTTTATCATAATGTTAATAATACTTAAAAATCATTGGGCTTTCAGTTCAGCCAAATATGCATCTGAAACTCAACACTATACATTTCAAAAGCCAATATACAGCATCGTTAATTATCATCAGCATAATGATCATAGAAAATCATGCGTGAACTGTTTGGAGTTAGCACACTTTTCCTGTAGATTTTTGAGAGCTATGAAAAGAATTTGAAATAAATTACTAAATGTAGATCTAGTTATAGAAGTACTTACTGAGCAAACATACACATTATGATACACCATAAAGCAATTGTTTTCTTTCCTATAAAAAAAAAAGCATGCTTAAAAACAGTAATTTCAGGGGCTGTAGTGATAGCTCAGCAGTTACAGTGCTTTCCCGGTATGCGCAAGTACACGGGTTCAAACCCCAGCACCCACGTACACAACTAAGTGTCAGAGCAATGAAAGCCATGTGAAAAACTCAATAAAAGTTGTTTCTCTCTGTCTCTGTCTCTGTCTGTCTGTCTCTCTCTCTCTCTCTCTCTCTCACTGTCCTTCTGTCTTTTAAAAAAATGAACTCCAACCTTTAAAAAATAAAACAAACAAGCAAACAAAAAACCCCAGTAATTTCAGGGCTGGAGCAGTGGGTCAGCAGTTACAGTGCTTGCCTGGCATGCACGAGGATGCCAGTTCAAACCCCAGCACCACGTACACAACCAAGTGTCGGAGTGACAAAAGCCACATGAAAAACTAAATAAAACTAATTCTCTCTTTCTCACTGTCCCTCTTTCTTAAAAAATATAATTTCAGGCAGAACATGAACATAATAAAAAGTATATCAGTATACCTTATTGACAGGTAAATCTATATACTGAGCTTGAATTAAAAGAAATACAACACCACATGCAGATGAGCTCATGGAAACTTGTATAAGTTTTACATCTTCATTAATAGAATTATGACAATCTTCACTTTAGGATGAAAATTGGTTTGAAAGCAGCATTTTCTCAGTCTCTGCCATTGGCTCACAACCTTCTGCAAGGGGTCATGTTGAGCTGTTCGGTCTGCTCTCGGTCTTGAACGGGGTGCACCGGCTCCTTGCTGCTCACTCCCACTTAGTTCTCTTCTTGCTATGGGAAGGCATTGAGATTTTCCTTCCCAATTCTATATGGTAAGGCCAAGTAGCTGACAATGGCTATTGGGTTAAGAACAGACAGATTCTTGGGGCTAGAGCAGTGGCTCAACAGTTACAGCGCTTGCCTGGCATGAGTGAGTACACGGGTTCAAAGCCTAGCACCCATGTACTAATAGCTAAGCGTCAGAGCAATGAAAGCCATGTGAAAAACTCAATAAAAAATTGGGTCTCTCTCTCTCTCTCTCACTGTCCTTCTCTCTTAAAAAAAAAAAAACAACAAAAAACGTTTTGTCGCGTTTCTGATCTGAATCATTTAATTCCCGCATGGGAACCGTGCAGCACTTGTTTTCTCTGAAGCCGATGTGGAAGACACACATTTCAGACGCTGTAAGTGCAGCATGTTGGAGCTTCTGTTTTCTTGGGTTATTGCTTTGAGGGAGGAGTGTTCACGTCCATGATGCATTGCCTGGACCACAGTGGACTTTGACTCAGTCCAAACAAACCTTTATTAGGTGAAGTCACAGAGATTTGGAGTATATTTTCATATATTAACATAATTTAACATGTCCCAACGAATACAGGGAGCTGAAAATTTCATATATCTGTGCTCATACAGCCACTTATTTGTTTAGATTTTCTGTGCATAATTTGCTGCTATCTTACATGTAGA
>PVKS010022141.1:14391-34302 GCA_004027875.1 Aplodontia rufa | reverse complement strand
TTAAACTAAAAAGCTTCTGCACAGCTAAAGATCTAGTCGAGAGCATCAACAGAGAACCTACAGAATGGGAGAAAATTTTTGCCTGCTACACCTCGGACAGAGGGCTAATATCCAGAATATATAGGGAACTAAAGAAACTAAAATCCAAACTCGCAAATAATCCAATTGATAAATGGGCTAAAGATCTCAAAAGGAACTTTTCCCCAGTGGAAGTCCAGAAAGCCCATAAATATATGAGAAAATGCTCTACATCATTAGCTATAAGGGAAATGCAAATCAAAACTTCAATGAGATACCACCTCACTCCTGTTAGAGTGGCAAAAATGAAGAATACAAACAAGGACAGACGCTGGAGGGGCTGTGGGAAAAGAGGAACACTACTACACTGCTGGTGGGACTGCAAACTGGTTCAGCCACTATGGAAAGCAGTATGGAGAATCCTCAAAAAATTAAGGATGGAACCACCTTATGACCCAGCTATTCCACTCCTGGGAATTTTCCCAAAAGACTTAGAATCAGCATATTATAGCGATGTGGCTTCCTCGAACTTTTGATGACAGTACTAGGTGAATTTCACTGGATCACTTTGCCCTATGAAATTCACAAGAGAGGACTCGAATCTCTGACAGGGAGTTCATGTGGGCTGATTGCTGTAGGCAGCTCCCCGCACCTCTCTGAGTGGAAGAGGAGGTTGTACTAGTAGGCTTTGTATTGCTATGACCAAAACACCTGAAAAGAACAACTTAGAGGAGGGAAAGTTTATTTTGGATCATGGTCATGTCTCGCCTGCCTATAGTTACCATTCAGTCCATTCAAATTAGAATGGACTGATTAGGTTCTAGCTCTTGTAATCTAATCATTGCACCTCTCAATTGTTGCATTAAACAGGAACTTTTTGGGGTTCAAACCATAAAGGAGATGAATTGTAGCTTCCATGACTCCTTTCAGGTGAGCAGAAAAGGGTTGCCCAGTCACTTCAGGATAAGTAAGAAGCCCAGGGCATGCTTTTCCAAACAGCAGGTGGAGACTTATAGCCTCACCCCTCAACCTGGGGCAACAAAGGGTCTGAAGGTTGAACTGATCATCAGCAGCCAATAACTTACTCAGTTGTGTTAATGTAATGAAGCCATAATAAAACCCTAAAGGGATACGACTGGGAGATTTTCCCAATAGCTGAACGTGTGACCGTTCCTGGAGGGTGGCATACTGACAGGGTCCATGTACCTTCCTCCAAACTTTGCCCTTTGTCTCTTCATCTGTGTTCTTTGCAATATCGTTTATAATAAATGGTAAACCTAAGTAAGTGTTTCTCTGAGCTCTGTGAAATATTTAAACAAGTTAATTGAACCTGAGTCCAGAAGCCCCACATACAACCCGTGGATCAAAAGTGCAGGTAGGGTAAAACAATCTGGAGCTTTTTATTGGCATCTCAATGGCCTTGGGGGAGGTGGTCAGTCTTGAGGACTGAAGATCTGATCTTGTTCTAGGTATTTAGTGTTGGAATCAGGTTAGAGGACACCCAGCTGCTGTCCACTACAGAAATGACTACTTGCTGAGGGGGAAAAAATCCCCATACATCTATGTTGTGAGAGTAGAACAGGAGAAACAATCTGAGTTTTGTTTTTCCTCTATATCTTCGTAATACTTAAATGTGCTTAATAACATCCAAAGCAATGTGTGCTTATCTGCACTCTGATTCAAACCAATGAATTATAAAAAAAAAAAAAACCCAACAAATATTTGTGTGACAATTGGGGAAATCTAAACATTTAGTGGATGTTGTCAATAGTAAAGACTTGTAATTAATTTTGTAGTCTGTGATAATGGAACTGTGGTTATGTTAAAAAGGCAGGGAGTGTCCTTTATCTTTTAGAAATACATTCTTGCGGTACATTGCTGCAGTAATGGCCTCCAATGGATTACTCCATTTTAGGTCATTTGCATCTCCCCTCCCACATTAATTCTGGGCTTGGCTGCCTGACTTGTTTTGGCTAATGAGACATTAGCAAACATGATGCAAGCAGAGGCTTGAAAAGTCCTTGCACATTGAGGCTTGCCTTCTCTTGCCTCTGGCAACTCTTGAAATGTTGCCACCACCGTCAGAGCAAGCTCAAGCTAGACTGCTACAGAGGCCGTGTGGACAAGTGAGACACCTGTCCAAATGCCAGGCATGTGAGTGAGGCCATCAAATGCAGTTCATTCAACCCTGGTCAAGTCACAGCTGACAGCACCCATATGAGAGAACCCAGACAAAATTAACAGAAGAACCATCCAGCTGATCCCATCCCAAATTGTCCACCCACAGAACCATGGTCTAATAATGATTGCTGTTTCAAGTCACTAGCAATTGATAAGTAATATGATTCTGAAGTATGTACAGATGGAAGTATAGATGCCTGAGAATTTGCTGCTGGGGTGGGATGAATGAAATTATAGATAAAATAAGATTGGATATATATTGATAATTATTCAAGCTGCCTAGGGCTTCATTTTGCTATTCTCTCTACCTTTGTTTATGTTTGAAATGGTAATTTCCATAATAAAGAAATAAAACAAAGAAGGAAGGATGAGAAGGAGTGGAGGGGAAGTGAAGGAGAACAACTCATTAATTAACGGATCAAACAATTGAGACACAGAGAAATAAAGTCAACTCATAGCAGAGTTTATGGTTGAACAGAACTTCCCTGACTTCTGGGCCAGGTCCCTTCCATCACTCACATGCTCAAAGCAGGAAAGTTATATAGGAGAAGCAGCACATGTAGGAATAATTTTTTTCTCTTGTTTGGGAAAAGGCTTGTGGCAGATCTTAGACTTTAGAAGGTGGTGAGACCTTTGATGACAAATGGTTTTCATTTGTGGGATGCATTGTTTATCTGGTATTTGGGGAAGAGATATCTGTTTTGCCATGCATTGTATTACATAAAAGACAGACAGGGAATACCTCCTTTCCACACTTCATCGTGCTGTTTGGCACCAAAAGCTTGTTCTGCTTTCAAAAGTGTGTAGCAATGGTGACAGAGATAACTGGGCCGTGTTACAGTGTGCCAGGACAGCAATACTAAAAACACATCTTCAAGTCCAAATATAATAAGTTGTCTCTTTCCCACACATACAAAATGAGCAAAGCTTTCATTATTCATCAAATGGGGAAATTAAGCACTGCAATTATCTGTCTATTGCCCCAGGACAGGCTGGGCATCGTTTAATCAGACATTGCTATGTGAAGCTACAGACTGCGCCTGGCCATGAGCAGACATTAAAGAGGGTTATTTAATAAAAAGCTTCCAGGTCTTCATATCCAATGTTAGTTTCCCTGAGAACTTCTGAACCTTAAAACTCTGCTGGAGTTTATGGGGAGGAAGGAAGATTCTAGAAGGTGATAACTGGGCCTGTGACCAAAAAGACAAATACAACAAAGCTAAACTAAATTGCAATCTTCCTCATAACCAAATTGGCAGGGCCCCTGTCTTCCTTCTCTTGGGAGTGGTGTTTACTAAGAGGACCCACAGGGCTCTGTATTTATGTTTGATGATTGGTCTGAAATCCTACAGCCTTAGTGCCAGCTGGCAGAGCTTGGTGAGGCCTGCATGTTATCCAGGTCAGAAATTGGCAGCACTGGCTACAGCTCAAATCCAGCCCCAAAGATCACTGTATTATGTGGAAGAATCCTGGGTGGGTGGGGGACCCCAATTCTCCCTCCTTTGAGGGGCCTCTAGGACCCTTGACCAAATCCCTATGGGTTCTGAGTTTCTGTAGGTCACACTCAAAGGACACATTGATTTTTCCTACTTAATTTCCACATATTTAACATATGGGTTTTCAAGACAAGGGGTCCCTAAGTGAGGTGCTAAGATTAGGGGTTCTGGACCCAATGGCACAGGTTCCATTCACCCTAGAGAATCCATGCTCAGTTGACCTCAGTTCCCACATGCAAAAGGTCTTCCAGGGAAGAGTGTGGAGGGAGAGAGGATGTCCCTTCCATCTGTAATTCTGGCTGACTGAAAGCCTCCCATGCCCAGGAGAGCAGTACCTGAGTCACTTTGCCTGAGCTCCTCCTTCCTTGGGTGCTGGAAAATGTCATTTTCCACCCATTTCTTCTCTCCACTCCCCCTAGTTCCCTACCTTCCCATACTGCCACTGTAGAAGGCTTGTGGGCATTGAACTGTCCCTTTGCGACAGGCACATGAAAGGGTTTCCAGGCTAATACCAGTCCTTCTACAAGCCCAAGGGGAAACCAAACATTTGCCAGTCAAGTCCCATTGGCCACGATCTGGATTCAGACAAAGGCACAAGGCAGGTGGGATGCAGCAGTGCCCACTGGGCCAGGTGCTGCTGCTGAATACACACAAGGAAACACATAGCAGGTGATGCAACTAAGTCTTCCCAGGGAAATATCCTCCCAGACATGGAGTGAGAATGTGACAGCCCCTGAGCTCCTCTGAGCCGCCTCCTTTCACAGACTGAAGCTCAGCCCAGCCCGGCTGACAGCAAAGAGGCTGGAGTCAGGTGGTCACTGAAGGATGCAGACTGGCAGGGAGCTAGATGGGGAACTATTCCAGTGAGACTTGGAAAGTTTCTAGGATGAGGTGAAACATTCATCAGGTGACAGTGGGAAAGGTTTTCCAGCAAAGAGCTCCAAGCAAGGGATTTCAGGGTTGTTAGGACCTGCCTCCACCATGGGGTGCTACAGGACAAGGCCCTCTTGCTCTCAGGCCACTGACTCCTATTCGTGTGTGATGGACTGTTAAACTGAACTCCGGAGCTAATGCCTGAAAGGCCATCCTCTGACTACTCTTGTTTCCAGTCCTTGCTCCGGGACAGTGACCCAAGTCTGAAGCCGACCCTGTCAGCCCACAGAAGCAGGCATCCCAGGCCTGCAAGGCACACACAGATGGGTGGCTCCGGTGGCCCTCAGCAGGGCCAAGGCAGCACTGCCAAGCAGCAGCGAAGCATCCGGGTGGTACTCGCAGGGGTCCCTCAAAGGCTTCCCTGGAACAGAGCCAAGCCCCCTCCCCCCGCTTCCTATTCTGAACAGAGCTCTGGCACAAGTCCCAGGAGTCAAAGAAATATTCCCAGAAGCGGACTCGAGGTTGCAGAGGCCTGTGGCGGGCACTAGAGGGCAGGGCGGGGTGGTGGGGGTCGGCGCCAGGAGAAGGGAGTCGCTCAGGCCCAACCCCAGGGACTGAGGAAGAGCGGGCTGGGTGGGCTGGGAGGTACCAGAAAGTGGAGACGTCACTCCTAGAGATGAGACCCGTGCGGAGAGTTCCGCATGCCCCTGCCATTGCCCCAGGCCCCGGATGTGCCCTCTCCAAAGTTCGGAGCGCGCTGCGGACCGTGGCAAAGGGCGGATCTGGGGTCTCACAAGGCAGGCCGTGTACCCAGGATCTGGAAGGGGCACAACCAGTGTGGTGCTGTGCCCGACGGCCTCGCCTCGTGGGCCTGAGGCCCCCATTCAGGCGCAGCTGGTCAGCCCCTTTGTGCCCCGCGTGTCACGCGCGGGGCTTCTCCCGTAGCTGCACCCGGGAGAGGCCCTCTGTAGCCGGGGCCCTTTACAAGCGCACCAGCAGCCCTCTTGCGGCTCCGCGCTGACCCACTTTCCTTCCCTCCTCCCCAGCCCCAGGCCGAGAATAAACGTGGCCGCCGCCAAGCAGGTGCGAGCCCGCGGGCGGGGCGCATGGGGCCACCGGGGTGCCCCGCACCCACCTCCGCCCCGCGGCGCCAGCCACGGCTTCCGGGGCGGGGGCTGGGCGCTGTGCGGGAAGAGGGGGAGAGGGATGGGGAGAGAAGGAGCCAGGCGGGAGGGGAAGGGCTGGAGAGATGAGGGCGAAAGAAAGGAGGAGGAAGGAGAGAGGCGAGAGGGGAAGGGATAGGGGAAGAGAGAGAAGAGGCGAGGCGGGGCGAGGGACAGAAGGGCTGAGGGGAAGGAGGACGAGACCGCGCCCCTGCCTCTTGTCTGGGCCGAGCCCCGCTGGGGATGAACTGTTGAAACCGGTGAAGTGCACAACCGCCTCCCAGGCCTAGGGGCCAGGGCTCAGGGTGTACTAACCCTACCTTCCCTAGCCCTCCTGTCCGAACAGGACCCGGTGGAGGGAGGGAAATGGGTGGCCAATGCTGAATGTCATGGCCTGGCACTGACAAGAATCGGTTTTGCGACCCCCTTTCTTGTCCTTGGGTCTGTTCAAGCTCCTTAGGGAGTCCTCACTGACTGGCATCCGACCTAGGAAAGTCTCCTGCCCCAGGACAGGGGCTCTGCTGCTCAGCCCTGTTCAATTCTTTATATACTTTCTACCTATTACCTACCATTCTGTGCTACTACTTGTTAAAAGAAGTTAACTTGGCCTTGGCTGACATGAAGTTGTTCTGTGAGGTTTGCTTAACTAATGACTTAGTGATCAAACTGTGCAGTACTTTGTGCCTTCTGGATTTTAAAAGTTTTTATTATGCATTATATCAAATTGCCACTGTACACGTGGAAATTAAGACTTTATGTAGTTTTTATATGTTGTAATATTTCTTCAAATCTCTCCTATAAATAAAGAAAGAAGTTAACTTATAAATAGATCCATCACAAAAGGCCATTCCTCTTGACCCTCACATAATAGTTGTGTGCGTAAATTCTGGACACACATCAGCAAATAAGAATGCACAGTAACACGCTTTGTGCAGAAATAGGGACAGTAAGAGCTAATGGGTAGTGAGTGTTCACCAAATGCCAACACTTGGTCTGAGCCCTTGGCATATGTTTAACTCAATCCTCACAAAACTCTTTAAAGTTTCTTACTATCATCTCTACTTTCCAGAGGAGCCTGAGGCACAGAGAGGTTAAGTAGTCTGCCAAAGATCATGAAATTACTAAGTAGTACAGTCAGTATGTGAGGTGATCTCCAGAGCCCATGAAGCAACAACTAGGCTTGCCACGCCTTTATGCATATTGTGCTACAAAATGTTTTTCCTCTAAGAATATTCCATATTCAGCAACCATGGAAACATTTGAGAGTTTTATGGATATTTAAAAAAAAAAAAAAAAGCCTTCCCAAACAGTGGGGGACTTCTATCCAGACTACAGGTCCAACCTCCGCTTTTGACTCAACCCCAGCCCCCACAAACAAGTATCCTTGGACCCTCTTAGGTCAGGGATTGGAGAGGAGGGAAGTCTCCAAAAGGGCAGAGGCTCACAGGGTCCTGGAAATAAGCCAGGTGATGTTTTGTTAGGTAGGAGTTTAGGGACTCCAAGAGGAGGCAGGGTACAAGAAAAAGTGCTGCTGGAGGACAAGACAGGGAGATGAGTCATCCCCTATTTAAGATAAGTCCCATTACCATGACAACTCCCACCACTGAGGACTTAACAGCCCATGATAGCTCCCACCACAGGTTTGGTATTTATTCTAAAATAAGCAACGGGGACAAAGTGGACAGTATTCTATTTAGGTATTCTAAGTAACCAATGGGGGACAATCCGACTGTGTTTTTAATCAGGTACTATAAGGCAAACAAAGGGAGCAAATGGAGTAAGATCTTCAATCAGGTCCAAAAAGCTCATGATGTAAGGCAATTATTTGCAGTCTGTGTCTGTGTCTCTGTCTTCCCCAACCCCTCTCTACCCACTCTGTTTTACCTTATGGAGTACTACTTTCACCTTCACTGTCAATAAATCTGTACTTTGCCAGTTGCTTCGTCTTGCTCAGTTCTTTGTTCAGGACACCAAGGACTTGAACCCCAGCTGGATACCAAAACCATAACAGTTTGAGCAGAGAAACTCAGGGCCCTGGACTTCCTGGGAAGAGAAGAAGGTGCCCAGAGCAATGCTAGTGGCTTTGTGTCCTGTGGTGGCCAAAGTTTCTGAGTCAACCTATTTGACCCTGCTCATTTGTCCATGCCTGTTCTTCAAGCATCTTCAAAATTCTCTTGAGTTCAATAAAATCTTACAACAAAATCCTTTATGTAAATTGTTCCTATAAGAGCCCTCTTGTTACTGCAAGTGATTATTCTAAAATTTTTAGATTGTGCCCCTTTGATGGGGGTTAGGAAAAGTATCTCAAGGATTTCATTTACATTTGCTTATTATTGGGGAAGTGTATTACTACAAATAATGTCCATCTTCCCTTTCTTCTAGGTGCTAGGTAGAGGCAGCTAAGCTGTTCTACATTTCCCAGCCTGCCTTGTAGTTAGTCTTGTCCTCAGGACAAAGCCCTCATCAACAGAGCAGGGGACCTGTGATAGGAACCACTTCTGTTCTGGACCTGCAAAGGGTGGGTGTTGTCCCCTCCTCTTTGCCTACAGTGGGGCATTGGCAGCAGCCCAGTTGTCAGACAGTAGTGTCCTAGGGGAGGGCTTAAGAATCAAGATTCTAAACATTTTTTAGTATCTTCAAAGATCCTATTTCACTTTGTGGTTTTATTCAGCAAACTTTTTTTAGAGTTATTACAAATGAGAAAGAGTATTCTTTATCTTTTAAAATCAAGTGCTCCTTGATTTACAGTGGAATTATATCCTGATAAACCCATCATAGTTTGGAAATAAGAAAAGTCAAAATGTATTTAATACACCTAACTTAGCAAACATCAGAGTTCAGCAGCAGAGCACGCTATAAAGTATCAGTGACCCTAGTGATCTTGGAGCTGACCGAGACCTGTATCTTACTTCTGGTCCCCAACATAGAGACGATTGTACTGAACAGTTTGAGCCTAGGAAAAGATCAAAATTCAAAGTGTGATTTCTATTGAATGTGTGTTATTTTGGCACTATCATGAAGTTGGAAAATTATAAGTCTGACTCAGGATAATATGTGTATAAATACCTCAGATTGGTTCTGTTTGGCTCCAGTCTCTATATTATTGGGTTTCTTTGTTACAGCTGCTGGGCCTTATCCCAGCTAATTTAAAGATTGATTAGTTTCCATGTGTATAGCCATTTCTAGTTTGGTTCTTGCGACCTTGTACTTAACAGTTTTTTGTCTTTTTCACATGACTTTCTAGGAATTTTATATATTAAGTGCATTAATCTTTTGACAATAATATGTATTGCCAATATTTTCTTGTCATTCACGTGTCTGTTCATTTTATTTGGGTCAACATTTGTCCTATAGAATATTAGTTACAGCTCTTGATGCCTATGACAGAAATCCAACTCAATCCAGTATAACACAGAGAGATGTTTACTGAGTAATTCATATTATTGGCTTCTTCATACTATTGAAGTTTCCTACAAGAAACATAATGTATCTCTCAATCTGTCTCTTTTACACTCTTCAAGCTTTCTTCATATAAATCCTTCAGAAGTTTTGTTCGATCTATTCCTAGATTTTTTTGATTTTTGTTGCCATTGCCAATGCTATTTCCTACTTGGTATATGGGGAAAGTACTGATTTTTATGTTTGTTCCGTGTCTACTTGCCATCTGACTGATTCTTGCATCCTATTGAACCTCTCACGGGATATTAATTACACTAATTTTATGTCCTCTTCCGATTCCTGCATTACCCTATTTTCTACAAGGTTTGTTTGGTTCTTTTCCTGCACGCTATTGGTTTCTTTCAAATGTATGGGAATGCTTGTTTAATTCCATCTGTGAATGAGTATCGGAACAGGGGTTCTCAAAATACAATCCATGGATCTGTGGGTTCCGATGACTCTTTTAAGGGTGTTTGTAAGTCAGAACTATTTAATAGGAACATGAAGACTTTGTTTTCTCTTGGGTCTCCGTGGATCTTTCCAGTCTACCTGATGTGTGGAATCACAACAGCTTAATAGCAGAAGCAGATAAGAAAATGTAGCTGGTTATTAAGCCAGACATTGCAAAGATTTTCCCAAATTCCAAACAATGTCCCTCTTCTAATTAAAATGTTTTTAGAAAAATATAGTCATTTTCATAAGTATTGTTTGAATTAGCATGCCATTATTATTTTTAAATAAATGGATAAATATTTAAACATTTTTTTCCTTTTGAACTTCTATCACAGAAAATATTGAAAGATTTAGCACATGTAAGCAAAAGGGTTGAGAAAATGAAATAGCTCAGTGGCAGAGAATTTGCATAGCATATGTGAGGCCCTGAGTTTGATCCTCAGCACCACAAAAAAAAGAAAGAAAAAAGAAAATCTTCGTCCTTTCCTTCCTTCCTCCTCTCTCCGCAGCTTTCTTTTAGAAGGTGTCCATTGGGTGGAGAAGGCTGGTCTCAAACACTTGATCCTCCTTCTTTGGCATCCCCAGGATCTGGTACCACAACACCCGGCATTTCATCATTTTTAGGAGGGTGGATTAGTTAGCTTTCCCAATTTTCTGTGTTAGTCAGCTTCCCACCATTATACCAAATATCTGAGATCAATTCATGAAGAGAAAATACTTTGGCTGACAGTTTTGGAGGTTTCAGCCCATGCTCAGTTGGCCCTGTTGCTTTTGGACCTGTACTGAGGCAGCATATCATGGTGGAGAGCATGTGATAGACCATGCTCACCACGTGGCCAGGATGCAAAAGGGAGGGAGAGGAACAGGCTGGCATCCCACTGTCCCCTTCAAGGGCATACACTCAGTGACCTGAAGATATCACACTAGGCCCCACTTCCTCAAGGCTCCACCACCTCCCAACTGTCATGGGTCCATGTGGAGCTTTGGGGGACATGCAAAACCCAAAGTATGGCAGAGGAAACAGGGTTCCTGAAAGCAGTGTGTTTGGGAACTGCCAAACACACTGCCAAACTTTTGCTGTATGTAGAAGATCTGGAGTACAAGCTCACCTCCCTTCTGGCAGGGACAGTCCAGCAATGCTGGCATCACGGCTTGCTTAGAGTCATGGAGTTAGGGAAGGATGTGCCAGAGCGAAATTTGTTCATAGGGCCTCTAACTGGGGGTGATCTATCTCTCATTTTGGCTGGTAATTACCTGATAGTTACCTGGGCAGGGTCAGTGTTTGGTTTGGAGGTTTTCATGGCAAATTTGCATTTTGTTTTTTTTTTTCCTTTTTTAAGAGAAAGAGTGAATGAAAGAAAGAGAGAGTCCACTTTTATTTTTTCACCTGGTTTTATTTTTCCAACACTTACTTGTGTATGTGGTGCTGGGATTCAAACCTGGGTCTTCGTGTATGCCAGGCAAGTGTTCTACCACTGAGCCACCTCTTCAGCCCCTAAATTTGTCTTTAATGTTAATGCTACATTCTGACTTTATCTCGGCAGCAAACAGTACACTATCTCAACAGCTCAGGCAACCTTGTAAGTTATTGCCATGTCCTGTGACCCATGACCCATTCTTTTCCCACTGAGAACCCCTCTATTTCCAGACTTGGGGTTTTTTTTTGTTGTTGTTGTTGTTTGTTTGTTTTTTAATACTAGGGATTGAACCCAGCACTTAACCACTGAACCACATCCTCAGTCCTTTTTTTTAATATTTTATTTTGAGACAGGGTCTCACTAAGGTGCTGAGGCTGACTTCAAACTTACCTTCCTCCTATCTCAGTCACTCGAGTAGCTGGGATTACAGGTATGAGCCACTGCACCAGTCTAGATTTGGGGATTTTTAAGATGACCTCCTCCTACTCAATATTGTGGGCTCCTCGGCTCTGCAGGACTTCACACTTATCTGATCTCTTCTACTTTATACCTTCCTGAAAACCAATGCCTGATCTACTGGTGGCACTTCTCCTAGTTGTCCCAATCTTCTAAGCATTTATTTTTTTTAATTTCTTTTTTTTTATTAGAAGTATATAGAAATACAGTTGAGGGGGAAACATTATCAAAACATTAGCAATCAATGGATATAAACTTTGTTATCCAGGGGAAAAGCCAAAACATGAATGACCACCTTGGGTTTTACCTGTTGCAGTTTCCCCGAGAAGAACTCATGTGTTAAATGGGTAGTTCGTGGAGAAATGACATCGGCTTCTGGTATGGTTCCCCCATCTTCCCAATCTCCAAACTCCTATGAGTTCTTCATATACCCTCCCCCCTCTCCATCCCTCTCCCTACACCTCCAAACATCCTAGAGAGCCATTCCCCTATTACTCTGAAAGTCATTCAATTTGAAGTTTTGTTAGGTTAGCCGTCTGCTATACTGCTTCCCCACATATGCTAGCATCAACAGATGAGAGAAACGATTAGGCTCTTGAGTCTCTGAGATTGGGAGACTTCACTAAGCATAATTCTATCCATCTCCATCCATTTGATTTCAAAAGCCATAATATCGTCCTCTCTAATGGCTGAGTAGTATTCCATAGTATATATGTACCAAAGCTTTTGTATCCACTCGTCAAGTGAGGGGCATCTGGGTTGGTTCCATAATCTAGCTATCGTAAATTGAGCTGCTATAAACATTGATGAAGCCATATCGCTATAATACGCTGATTCTAAGTCTTTTGGAATATTCCCAGGAGTGGGATAGCTGGGTCGTAAGGTGGTTCCATCCTTATTTTTTTGAGGATTCTCCATACAGCTTTCCATAGTAGCTGAACCAGTTTGCAGTCCCACCAGCAGTGTAGTAGTGTTCCTCTTTTCCCACAGCCCCTCCAGCATCTGTCCTTGTTTGTATTTTTCATTTTTGCCACTCTAACAGGAGTGAGGTGGTATCTCATTGAAGTTTTGATTTGCATTTCCCTTATAACTAATGATGTAGAGCATTTTCTCATATATTTGTGGGCTTTCTGGACTTCCACTGGGGAAAAGTTCCTTTTGAGTTCTTTAGCCCATTTATCGATTGGATTATTTGCGAGCTTGGACTTCAGTTTCTTTAGTTCCCTGTATATTCTGGATATTAGCCCTCTGTCCGAGGTGTAGCAGGCAAAAATTTTTTCCCATTCTGTAGGTTCTCTCTTGATGCTCTAAGTATTTATTTTTATATTTATTCTTCTATTTCAGAGGAAGGGGTCCTGTGGGTAGGAGAAGTCCCTGAATATGTTTAATCAGCCCTCTTGAATCCAGTGGTTGAATGAATGAGTGAATGATAAGAGCACTGGTGGTGGAAGCTCAGGGTTGGGGGCCCTCTCCCATATTGGTATAAATCTTCTCCAAGACAGGGCTGTCAGGAGGAGCACATTATAAACAATTATAAACAGAGTACCCTAGCTGCGTGAGAGCACCTGTAGGTCAGGTGAGGTCAGGGTGCACACTGTCTGTGTGCTTGTTGTCCAGGAGCTCGGTGATGGGTGGAAATCCAAACAGCAGCAACACAGAAGGTTGTAGCAGATGTCCCCTCTCTTCAGGCTTAATTTAGTTGATGGGAGTTAAGCCCGGTGGCATAATTGCTAGAAGAAAAGAACATGATGCCCACAATATTCCAATTCTGGTGACTCTTCAGGAAAAGTGTGGCTAATGCCTCCTGGGTGCTGGGCCAAATGAAGTAGGAGGGCTCTAGGAAGTGTCCCCAGAGAAGAGAGGGGCCCTCAGGACTGGTATGTGAAGGGTGCTGTAAGGCTCTGTAAGTTTGGGGAGTACTTCCCTTCCTCCCACCTTGTCTCTGGCTTGTTGATATCATCGAGTTGGTCACGGTTGCTTTCTCATAAAAAGCAGACAGAACCCTTTAAAGATTCTGTCCCGCCAGCAGCAGGAGGCCTGGGGTGATTAGGGAGCAAATCAGGGGAAGGAAACTTAAGTTGTCTCACATCTCCTTTAAAAGAGAATACTTCCCTCCTGAAGCAGGGGGCTGAGCTATGTGCCTTGGCCCAGTCACAAAACCAAAGCAAACCCTCAGCTGCTTCTCTGGAAAGTCTGGCCACACCTTCCGGACATGGGAAAGGCTTTCTTCTTTATTTCAAATGACCCTTTTTTGCCTTTTATAGATGCAAATGTTTATTTGATCTGACTTTGAAATACTTCAGTGCAGCTGAAACAATTTAAGGCAGCTCTGTAAGAAGTGACCACTTCCTGACCTTCTAACATGTGAACCCTGTGCTGGAGCCACAGAGAGAATTTGTGGAACACCTGAGCACAGAACCAGACCCTCCTTCACCAGGTCTCCCTGACCAGGTGGATGGGGTGGGCATTGTGCACAAGAACTTCAGTGTGGCTGAGTGTACTTCTACAGGGCAGCAATGTCAGGGTTCTGAGATAGGCTAATTGTCACCTCGGGAAGAATGGTGAGAAGACATAGGGCTCAGTTTTTAGGAGTTAGCTTGTACAAGCAGCTACAGGTTCAGGATGGGCAGAAATGTGTAATGGAGGAATAACCTGCAAACCATTGGGAGGAATGAGTTAGTAAAATACAGTCATCCCTCCACATCCACAGGAGATTGGTGCCAAGACCCCACAGATACCAGAATTCAAGATGCTTGATTCCCTTATATAAAATGGCATAGTTACTATACTGCATTGTTTAGGGAGCAATGACAAAGAAAAATGTGAACACATTGCAACCCCCCACCCCCACCAATATTTTCAACCTGCAGTGGATGGAATCCATGATTGTGGAACCTAAGAACACGGAAAAGAGACTATGCCTAGAAAGTATGACTGAAGGTAAGTGTGGGTGGTGGATTTGGCAGTTGGTGGGCCTGGTTACAGCCCTCTACTGTACATACTGAAGAGTACTCACTGAGGTATTAGGGGACTCTCTTTGTCAATACCAGGGACTGCCAGAATGCAACCCCATTTTGAGGACAGAAAACTAAACATCAGAGTTGTGAGGTCAGAATTGGAGCCTGAGCCCAACAGGTGGGGAGCCCGGCTCCTTCCTGGAGGTTGGCCCTCTCCTCCCCTCCTCTACCAGCTTTCAACCTCCCAGTGCAGGGCAGAGCTGTTCCTGGCCCTGAACTGTTGTTGCCCCAGGCTTCTCTTCTACTTGGCTGTGTAAATGAAGACCATCTGCCCTGTCTGCCCTGCCTTTCCACCCTGTATGCTGGGCTTTGGTCTCAGCAATGGGTCTGCAGTGGGGTGGAGACTGGGTTTTTGTCCTTGGTTCCTGTGATGCCTGCTGCCTTGGTTCTTTGTGTATACTGTTCCCTCCTGTGATGCCTTCCCTCCCAGGAACTGGCTAACTCCCACTCTTGGCCGGTGCTCAGGCATCTTTTCCCCAGACTAAGTGAGGCACCTACAATGTGCCATGATGTCCACCCTCCCAGGCACACACAGCTTGTTTGCAGGCCATCATCTTCCCACTCTGGTCTCACAGCAGATCTTCACACAAAATAGCCATATGAACAATGGTGTCTTCCAGGCAAGGATGGAGAAAGCTGGGCTGGCAAGACCCAAAAGCAGGACGTTGATGAGCCCTCTTTTTGGGCTCAATGTTGTGCTGTGTACTTTCTAGTCTGCCTGGGCAGCTGGAAGCTGGGAGGGCTTAGAGCTTAATTTAGGGGACAGTTCCATTTGGAGACACTGAGATCTGACCATGGGATGCAAAGTTGTATGCCAGACACCGTCCCAGACAGTGCCTTTCCCATCTTGGGGACATTTTTTGAGGACTGTTGGCTCATGGTGCCTGAAATGGGCTTTCTGGGATTGAAGGCTGGCCATGCATCTGGGAGAGAGGCTGCTGGGGCTGGGAACAGTGGCAGCTTCTTTATGGTCTGCCTGACTTGTCATGAGGTCATGGGTTGTCAGTGGACATTCATACAGACAATCATGGGAATTTAGAAGAAGATAAAGGTGACATCTCAACCTGTAGAGAGAGATGGATCATTTAACACAGTGCTGGTCAACTAGCTAACCATCTGGGGGGAAAGTATCATAACCAAAATAAGTTCCAGAGGAATCCAGATGAATCAAAGATTCATGGAATCTTTGGGAAAAGATGGAAACGATAAAAAACATACTGGGAAAAGATGATTTTAAAAATGTATAATCTTGGAGGGGGTGAATTTTTTCATTATGTTACAAAATGTTGAGGCCATAAATAGCATAATTGATTTATTCTATCAGATAAAAGCCGGATATTTCTGCATGACAGAAAACATCCTGATTAGAGTCAAAAGACAAATGACAAACAGAAAAAAAAATATTATAACACATCCCTAAAGTAGAATTACCATGCAGTCATTAGAAAAAATGAAGGATATTTCTAACACATGCATAATAATGTATGCAACTTGTGTCACAAGCAAAAAGCTGCTATAAATCAATAAAAAAGAAGTCCAACAACTGAGTTGAAAAATGGGCAACAGATAGAAATCCTTCCCAGAAAAGAAAAATGCTTCCAAACTTTTAAAAATATGCTTACTCTCATTACAATAAAAGAAATGCATACCCAAACATCAGTAAGGTCCTGCTTTCCACCTACCAGATTTGACAAAGTTCCAAACTTTGACAGCTGCTGTGCAAGTGCTATGGTTGCATCTGGAATGTCCCCAAAGGTCCATGTGCTGACCCCTGCTTGGGGTCCAGCCCGTGGGACTATTGGGAGTGGTGGAACACTTAGGAGGTGGGGACACGTGGGTGGAAGTTAAATTACTGAGGCTGTGCTCCTCCTCCTTTTCCCATTTTTGTTTCCCAAAAGCCATGGAAACTCCCTCTGCTACATGCTCCTGACATGATATTCTGCCTCATCACAGATTCAAAAGCAACAGGGCAAAAAGACCATGGACTGAAACCTCCAAAACTGTGAGTCTAAATAAACTTTTTCTCTCTCTCAGTAGATCACCTCAGTGTTTTGTTACATTAATGGAAAGCTAACACAGTGATTGAGCTGGAGGGGCAAGCTCAGGGAGGGGGGACATTGGGCACATCTACCTGCATTTCAAACATATGTGTTCTGGCTCTGCATACCCACTTTAGAACTTCATTCTGTAGGTGTGCTTACACATCTGCATGAGGATGCTTATGGGGAGGCTCATTGAAGCATTATTTGTTATCATAGAAGGTTATTAATTAAATAAATTATATTGCATCTGTAAGATGAGATTACCATACAGTTATTAAAAAGAATAAGGCACATTTAGGTTTATGATATGGAGCAATCTTCAAAGTGTTGTTTCAAAAAGAAGCTGGAGAATGTGTATGTAGATCCTCTTACTAGTGTGAGTATGTGCACATGTGTATATGCTTGTATAGAAACACAAAAATTCTTGAAAGGATACATAAAATGTGGAAAATGGAACAATGGATTTCCTCTGATCTTATACTCTGAATGTTTATGTGTCCCAAAACTCATATGTGCAGATCCTCATCCCTGATGTGATGCTATTAAGAGGTGGACTCTGGGGCTCGAGCGGTGGCTTGGTGGTTACAGCGCTTGCCCAGCATGCACAAGTACACAGGTTCAAAACCCAGTACCCACGTACACAACTAAGTGTCAGAGCAATGAACACCATGTGAAAAAAAAACAATAAAGAATTGATTCTCTCTCTCTCTTTCTCTCACTCATTGTCCTTCTCTCTAAAAAAAAAAAAAAAGGTGGACTCCGGGAGATAATTCAGTCACCAGGGCACAGACTCCCTGCCCCATGAGATTAGCACCCCTTGTAAACAATTTAAGGCAGCAAGTGCTCTCTTGCTGTCTCTCTAGCATTTGAAGACATGGCAAGAGGCTGGCCCTCTACAGTCTGAATGAGGGTCCTTGCTGGAACCTGACTCTGCCAGCAGCTTAATCTGGGACTTCTACCTTCTAGACCTATAAGAAATAAATGTCCATTGTTTATAAGTCACCTCGTCTATGGTTCTTTGTTACAGGAGCCCAAGTTGACTAAGACATAAGGGGAAGGGGTGGGGATCTGGGTTGGGTGGCAGGAAACTTAAATCCATTGTCTCCTTCATTTGTAGGTGCTGATCTAAGCATTTTCAATCCCTTAAACAATCAAAGCCATGGCTTTGGGAGACCACTGCTATTTCTGTCCCACCTTGGACTGCTGCTGACTGGGAATGAGGCCAGCCAAGCTGCTCCCTGGGTCAAGTCTGCACCACCAGCCCTGGAAAGGCAACCTACAGCATAGACAGTGCCCTGCCAAGAAATCACAGCCTGGGCTGATGTCTTCATGGGGCAGGGAGGCAGGGATTATGAGACCTACAGACTCTACTGTGATCATCTTATGTTCTGACTCTTCCCTAATAGTCAGCACATACCTATGCATTGCTAATGTTCCCTGGGGGATGACCAAATCCAGCGAGGACCCCCAGTGAGCAGATACCAGCAGGGTACGCTCTGTACCTTAGCCTGGTTGGTGCACCGTGGAGCCACCAGTTTACATATCCTGGGAACTGTTGCCTGCTGCTTCTCAGCTGAAGCACAGAGGTAGCAGTTCCATGCCCCTTGTGTAGATGGATCCCTCTTGTCCCCAGCCATACACGCCCCTTCACCTCAGGTAGGGTCTCAGTGATCTCAGGCCCTCCCTACTTTAGAGCTCCAGATCCCTTCCCACATCCATTCCCCTGACTGGGAGACAAGGACCTTGAGGTCAATGGCACTCCCCTTAGGAGTAAGGGGATTGTAATAGATGCTTTAATTCTATCACATGATGTACACTTAAATGAATCTTTCTGAACAAATGTTTGATGGTGCTCAGTTTATTAAACAAAACACTCAGGCTCAATGGTTTCCCAGAAATTCAGCTGAATTATACATACCAACTCCATTACCTCCAAGAAGGGCACAGTCATGGGAATGACATGGCCATGTCCACATGTCTGACGGTGCAGTCTGTGATCTGATCAGGCTTCTGGGCAGTTGAAGAGTCAAGTAAGGCTTCATGCTCAGACAGCCTAGGCTAAGTAGAAGGTGAGAGAACCCAGATCACAGTAGGAGGCCTGGTCCCCTCCCCTAGTTCATCGTTCATGTCAAGTCACTGGGAGCCTGTGGTAGCAAAAGGGACATCCAGTGTCCTTTCAAAGGTTAAAACCCATCAGTGCAGAACAACTCACCTGCCTTTGCATAGTGCACACCCACATCTTTATCATGCCAGTAATTAATTATTCCTAAAGGCAGACATAATTTTAAAGGCAGGTAAAAGCTCCTTGAAAAGTCAGTGGGCAGGTGGCATTGGTGTAGCAGCTGCTCTTCCTCCTTTAACACTGTCAGCTGTACAGGTCTCAATTGCCACCTCATACTATTAATATTGCTATTTGCATTTGGGCACATCTCTCTCTGTGGATGTGGACAGAGGGGTCAAGCAGAGCTTCAGAGAGGCAACATACACCCTTTCAGAGACACGCTGGGGCTGGTAACTGGGTCATGCACCAACTGAGGGACTCAGAGCATATGCAAGGGATGAATTTCCCTGGTTCTGCACATTCAAACAAGCATGTCACATCATCTCCTCTGCCTGGGCCTGTGGGAGTAAAACAGAACCCACAATGGGGGACAGAGCTTGCCCAAGTGTCTGCCCTGATGACTCCAAGTTGAGAACAGTGGCACCACCCCAAGCTTGCTTCTTCCTCACAACATCCTCAGGAGTGGGAAACTATTGTTTTTCCTATTTTCCTGATGAGTAGACTGATATGTGAATGTGATGGAAGAGAAGGAGGATAGGACCTAAGGACTTTAGGGGCAGGGAGGATTGAGGTCCATTCATTCAGTCAAATCCAGATCCTTGGGCAGTCAGAGGTAGTTGAAACCACAGGAGGTGGGATAAGGAAGGGAAGGTCAGTGAAAATAGAGAAGTTGATCTTCGCCTTGTCTAGGAAGATAGTGGGACCCTGGGTCTTTCCATTATACTCCTCAGATATACCTGGAGGTTTGTTCTTTGGAAAAATTTGAGAGTGGTGGCTCTGGACTCGGGGGCCACAAGTAAAGTAGAAGGCAGTGATAAGATTAGGGACTCAAAAGTGAGTTGAGGGGGCTGGAGTGGTGGCTCAACAGTTACAGTGCTTGCCTAGCGAGCATGAGGATGCAGGTTCAAACCCCAGTACCATGTATACAACTAAGTGTCAGAGCAACAAAAGCCACATGAAAAACTAAATAAAATCCATCCTCTCTCTCTCTCCCTTCCTCCCTCCCTCCCTCTCTCTCTCTCTCTCTCTCTCACACACACACACACACACACACACACACACACACACAAAAAAA
>PVKS010022141.1:0-14291 GCA_004027875.1 Aplodontia rufa | reverse complement strand
AACAACACACATCAAGAAGAGCCACTACTGCCCCTTCCCTCACTCAACTCCCAAGAAATTGGAAGCCTCAGGTAGGGCTAGAATATAGATTTAAAAGTGCTTACCTATGAAGGTCACCTTACAATGAAATCCACTCCATCCATCAGTCTAGTACTACCCCCTGCCAACAGGTCTTCAAAAAGCTCTGGAGTGCTGCACTCTTAGATGTGCACAGATTGCCAAGGATCATTGAACGTGTGGGTGAAGGCACCATCACAGAGCAAAACAAACAATAATCAGAAAAAGGCACTGAGAGGAATTAGAGAGAAGGGAGCCAAAAATGAGCTCAAAATGAAGTTTCAGTCACTCATATTCTCAGGGACATGAGAGAGAATACTGCATCCAAGCAATAGTGAAGAAGGCACAATCAAAGCATAAGTATAGAGACATCTATTAGAATCAAAGCAATTCCTAAAGAAAAAAAGGCAAAAAGGTTGATAATAAGAAATAAAAGACCACCAGAGGGTCAATTACATGATTCAGCATCTTACTAACTAGAGTTGTGAAAGAAAACAAAAAGGGAGACATTTCCAAAGAAATAATACAAGAAAATTAGTGACTAATGGATGCCTGCAATTAGAAAGGGCTTGTTAAGCACCACCACAAAGAATTGTTTTAATTCCACACACCAAGATGTATCATCACAAAGTTTGAAGGCATCAGGAATAAAGAGAAAATCTAGAAGCTGCAGATTGGGGTGTAGCAATATAACACATATAAAGGCTTAAGGATTAGAATGACAATAGACTTTACAATAGTGGTACTGAAAGACAGAAGACAATGGAATAGTATCTTTGAAATGTTGACCTAAATTTCTAAATCTGAACAAACATTTTTGTATGAAGTAGTGTAACTACATTTGTAGGCATGCAATACATTTAGAATTTTTTTTCATCTGTGTGATCTTTCTTAGGAGACACTGAAGGATGTGCTCTACCAAACAAGCAAGCAAACCAAGAAAGAAGAGGAACTGGCATGCAGGAGACAGGGTATATAGCCCAGTAGAGTGACCAAAAGAAGCCCAGAGGTAGGCCTCCAGGGAAGGGAGAATTACTAAATAAGCTAAGGTGTTAGAGTTTGAAACCGTTGATAGGTGCTTGATAAAAATACAGAAGCATTTGGGGGAAAATATCCAGCAGAACATTGAAAACTAAATGATTGATAAAAGAAAACATTTAGCTCTGGTGCTAGGGGTGGAGCATATGAAAAAGGATCATACTCATCACCCAGTCTCTGGCTGTCAAATGAAAACGGTTTCATAGTCCTATTTATGTAAGTACTCATTATTAATTTAACCCAAAATTGTGATATGAAGATGTCTTAGGATTATTGAAAGAGGAAAGTGAAAACACAGTGGGTTATGGCTATCAAATCCTCCACCATTATAATATAAAGCCAACAATTTATATCAAAAATGTAAGTAAAAATAGTTATATACCCTTATCTTTTCAGAAGCAAATAAAAAATGAAAGAGATTTTTGCCTGGAGAATAGGACTTGGAAAGAGTGATAGGCAGAAAACCTCCAAATTGTACTGTGAGCCTAAATGATTTGGACTATCCACTACACATGTGAATCACTTTTCTAAAAATAAAAAAATAATAACTGGAGAAGGAAAGGAAACTCCCACCATGTGCTCATTGCTGTTGCTAGGATGTGACACAGGCTGTGGGGATTCAGGGAACTCTGGGGGAATTGGGATATTTAGCAAATGGAAGAAGTCTGGAGTGGGTGCCCAGGAAGCAGGAATCCTGGGTGTGGGGAGCCAGTGGGAGCCCTTCTCTCTTCTGCGTGAACTCTTGACCAATTTCAGTAGTTGGATTTGTTGGTGGGAAAAGTCCTCCAAAAGCATACCAGCCATAAGTGTGGGGATGCTCAGGAGAGATTATGCTAGATGAAGAGTAATGGACCTTGAACAACTTGGAGAAAATGTGTTGGGGCATGGCTCCCTTAAGGTGGGATTGAAAGAATGGAGAACATAGGAGGCTGTGTGAGGGACCCATCTCTTAGAAAATGAGAGCGAGCCAATATGGCAGAGCAGTACAAGATCAAGTTTCCTTCTCAGGCTAAGGGACAGAGATATGAATCTCCCTGGTTTCTGCAGTTCTCCGACACCTGGTCCCTGTGGTCTTGCCCTTTCTCTATCTTGATCTATGCTGACCCTTCTTGTGACTGACTCTATTGGGCAAGGGCCATCTACAGTGAAGGGAGTAAATGAGAATCAAAGAGGAGGAAAGCAGAAAGGAAGGTAGATTGCTAGAAGTAACTCAGCAGAGCCACTAGGTACAAATATGGTAGGGTATCAGTTATCACTTACTGTGCAACAAATGACTTCCAAATTTAACCAAAAAAACCCAAGTATCTTTCATACAATCTCTGAGGGTCAGAAATACAGTAATATCTTAGTTGACTGAGGTTCAAGGATTCTTCTGATGCTGTAGTCCAGCTGTTGACCAGGGATCTCTGAAGACTGGATTTTTGCTGGAGGATCTGCTGTCAAGTCACACATGACTGTTGTTGGAGCCCTTGATTCCTTACCACATGGGCATTGCCACATCTGCAAGTGATCACAGAGATACAGAGGGGGAGAGATAAAGACAGATAATGCAGCCAAAAACGAAGTTGCAATGCCTTTGTAACCTAAACTTGGATGTGGCTCACCATCTTTTCATGCTCTAGTTTGGATCCAGAATGTCCTACAAAGGTCCATGTGGTGAAGCTTTGGTCCCCAAATTGGACCTGTTGGGAAGTGGAAAAATTTTTAATAGGTGGAGCGTAGTAGGAAGCCATTGGATAATTAAGTGTGTGCCCTTGAAGGGTACGGTGAGGCCCCAGATTCTTCCTCTTTTTTGCTTCCCAACCATAAAGTGAGTGGTTTTGCTCTGCCACACACTCTGCCATGATGTGCTATCATGGACCCAAAGTGTCAGGGCCAATCAATTATAGACTGAAATCTCTAAAAATGTGAGCCAAAGTAAACTTTTTCTCTTTATAAATTTATTAGCTCAAGTATCTGTCATAGTGCCAGGAAGCTAAACTGCCATATTCTACAGGTCCTGGGTATAGTGTAAGAGGATTCTACCTGAGGGCATGAGGCCACGAGGTAGGATCACAGGGACCAATGTGAAGGCTGACTTCCACAGGTGGGTAAATAGAAATTCACCAAGTGGGCGCATACTGCGTGCATGATTGTGCTTTGGGTTGCGGTTAAGATAAGCCTTAAAGACACACCTGCTCCTGAGGTTCTTTAGCTCCCAGTGCAATTCCAACCTCCCATCTGCAGCTCATCCCATCCTCATTTTAGTAATATTCATATCTGCTTCACCAGTTCCAATCTTCCTATCTCGTTTGCATCTTTATTAATAGACTCTCGTGACATCTCTGTACTGTATGTTGGGTATGTTTTATTAATTCCACTGATGATGAAACTGAGGTCACAGGGACAGGCTCCATATTGGCCAACAGCTTGACCTGTGGCAGTGAGTCTGGAGTGGATGAACTGGGAAGAGAGCCGGAGACTCTGGGCTCCCTAGACACCCACCTCCAAAGGTGCTTTCCATTCGCTCTTGCATTTCACAGATGTCCCCATTCTCAGCACTGAGGACATGCTATGAATAGAAAACTCCAGCTTTTCTGTACGGGAGATGGGACAGGCATTAGTCCAAGTATCTCACAGATAAATACACAATTACAAATGGAAAGCACTGATATGAAGGCGAGTGCAGGGTAAAATGAGATTACAGGGAGCCTGCCTTGGCTCTGGGCCCAGGACCTACCTCTGAGGAGGAAGAAGGCAGTAGCAGCGGGTAATTCCTGCTTGTCACCAGGATCAGAGAACAAAGAGAGTCTCAACCTCCCATTTATCTTTAGGCTAATGTTAGGTTGAGAGACATGTGACTCATTTACTTTTTCTTACAAATATTGTTAATACTTAGGGATACAGAGTAAAAGATTGAGTCCCAAACTAATAAATAAAGACAACCTTCTGTGATGTTTCTGCACCAGTCAAGGTGTCTTCTTATAGGAACTGTAGAATCACCCAGAAACAAGCGTCTAATTATAGCAGTGCCATCTGTGGAACTAAAATAAGGATGATTATCAACACTATCTTTCAGGTTTTTCACTAAGTCAGAACAATTTGCTAAAAATAATCTGTACTGTATCCGCAACGCCCCCAAACAATGTGTGTTTTCCAGTCACAGGGTCTTGCCAGCTCCCCACAGGCCCAGAGGCCGAGGGGAGTGCTAAGCCCAGCTGGCAGCCTCCATGTCCTTTTGTTGGCGGGTTTACCTCTTCAGCTTTGTCACTGGAGCAGTGGAAGATGGGCAGGGAAAATTAAGACTGGATTCCAACTTGCCATAGAAAGCCAGGAAGACACCAGGTTGGGCAAGAGGCCTGGATTGAAGAAAGCTGGATACATTTCCTAAGAGCCTCCCAGGGATTCTGCAGACCATGGTGAGGTCCTCAGTTCCTGGAATCCTCTGGGTCCAGTGAAGTTGAGTCATACCCTGGACTCCCAGTGAAAGGGGCTAAAGCACATAAGCCAGACACCAATTCACTAGTGTTCCATGGTGGAAGTTTCCTTCTACACTGGGAACTAGGGTTGGGGATGTGGCTTGGTGGTACAGCGCTTGCTTGTTTGTTCATTAAATTCCCAGCACTGGAAACAAACCAACCAACCCAGAAACAAAAATAAAAACCTCTCTTCTAAACCTGAAAACTCAGATCCCATATAGAGTGCACCCCTTCCAGAGGATCATTTCCAGCCTACTGTTCCTGAAGGAAGTTCTGAAAGATGTATTTCAGAGAGAAAAAGAGTGATCTCAGAGGAGGGCTTGAGGTGGAATAAGGAATAAAGTACAAAGAAGCCACTAATGAGAGGAAATAAAACCATCATTGATCGTTAAAGCAATTCTAATAATGCCAGGGGGTATAATAAGATCAGAACAGAGCTAAAGTTCTAGACAAGAAAACATATAAGCCAAATGCAAGTTACCTGGAATTTCAGGGTCTGAAGATCGTTGTTCTATCTGGGTGGAAGGTAAAGGTATTGAATTCAGAGTTTTACATACTAAGAATTCCTGGTATATATTAATATATCATTATAGTTCTAAATTATATATAAAGAACCTAGGGTGTTCATTGCAAGATTGCAGCAAGTAGAGAAGAAAGAAATATGCATTCTTTTTTTTTTTTTTTTTAAAGAGAGAGGGACAGTGAGAGACAGAGAAAGAGAGAAACAACTTTATTAAGTTTTTCATATGGCCTTAGTTGCTCCAACACTCAGTTGTGTACGTGGTGCTGGGGTTTGAACCCGGGTCCTCGTGCTTGCCAGGCAAGCGCCGAAACCGCTGAGCCACCGCTCCAGCCCAGAAATATGCATTCTTAAAGAAGGTAAAGAAGATGGGGACACGAAGGAAGCATAAAATTAGAGGCTAGATTGAAATACAACTATATCAACAATTATAGATAAATGATAGAGTTCTAGCTAAAAAACAAAGATTGTTGAAGGAGATTTTTAAAAATATACAGCTATATGCTTTTTATGAGACTTCTGAAACAAAAGTTTAGATAAGAATTAAAAAGTCAGGAAAAAGACATATAGATATAAAGAATTTATTAGTCTGTTTCTCATTGCTATAATGAAATAACAGGCTGGCTAGTGCATAAAGAAGTTTATTTGTTCACAGTATGAGGGTTAAAGGGGACTGTGGTGAGGACCTCAAAGTGGAAGGCATCACACTGGCAATAGCACAAGCAAGGGAGACCTCAGGGTGAAACAGGACACCAGAGAGAGGGGTGGGCTAAGCTTGGGACCTTTCACTAGACCTCACTTCCCTATGCTAGTTACAAGTTTCCAACACATGAACTCTTTGGAGTCGTAGGCTAGGTTTACAACCATATCTAAACCACGGCACCTCCAAAACTCTACTAAGCATTGTGCTTCCTCCTTAGAAGCAGAAAGTCCCAGGTGCAGAAACTCACCTTTTATTTGGAGGGGTAATGCATCATGACCTAGACTACTAGGTCTCCAAAAACACTACAAATGGGGAAGCCCTCTGATTCTCTGTAGGGTTTATCTCCCACCCTCCAGAGGTTATGCACGTTAACATGGCATCAATAGTACTTTCCAAGTCCTGTTCCTTAGTCTGATTGCCATGGTATCACACACCACGTACCAATGTGCAGCTCTGTAGAGAGTTCATACAGTCCCATTCCCTTCCTGTAGACTGCATAACAGAGTAAGAGAAAAACACACCCTGGGGCAAAACTCTGAATGACTGCTTTTGTCTACAACACACGAAAGAGAACTGCCTCTGGTCTTCCTTCTGAGGGTAAAGAAAGGTGGTATTCACCATATCCACAACAGCAGACCATGTATGAGAGTCTGGACTAACCTGTTCTAATAAAGAAGCTCTGAGGCTTCTACTTGGTGAAGTTTGCAGTAGCCACGCTCATCTGTCATGACCTGTGTCATGGTTGCAGGGAAGAAACTGCTGATTTAAACTATAAAGAATTAAACTGAACACTAGTGAATTAAATGGGCATTATGATGGGGCTCACCACATTGGCACCCTTAAAGTCTTTGAAAGTGGTACTACCCTCTGATAGATCTCCTCTACTCCATCCCCTCAGATATATCATTTTTTATATACTCTTCTTGGCTAGCAGAAGAAACTCAGGGGCTTCCACCTATCAAATAAGTCCAGTCCAATTTGACACTTATGAACCCAAGCCATGACTGGGTGTTTCGCTAAGCCCAGCAGATCCTTGTGAGATGGCTCCAGATCTGGAATCCACTTGTTACCTGAATCCCATATGCCCCATCCTAACATCAGGGACATCTTGGCACTTTGAATATCAGTATCAGCTTGGACTATATCCAACCTCCATAGAAAGTCTTGTTAATTCCCTTTTCTATGATAAGTTTGCCCAAGTGGAATATCATAGCCCTCTTTGGAGAAGGATCGGAGGAATTATGACCTCTGCACTCCCCATAGTGTTGTAGGGTTCACCCTCATGCGGACCCAGTCTCTTCTTTAGTCAGTGGACTCTGAGTCTGAAAACTGGCTTAGGACTGGAAAATGGGTCTTAGCTCGCTCCTTCCTTCCTTCCTTCCTTCCTTCCTTTCTTTCCTTTATTTCCCTTCTTTCAAAGATATACTCTATATAACAAAATCCACCATTTAAAACTATACAGTACAGTGGTTTTTAGTATATTTAAAAGGTTATTAGTATATTCACAAGGTTATCCTTGTAACTATATAATTCTAGGACATATCTATTATCCAAAAAAAAAATCCACCAATAACAACCTTGTACTTGTTAGCAATTGACCTCAATTCATCCCTTTCATCATTCCCTGGTAGTCATTAATCTATCTGTGCTTTGTTTTTGGATATGGTTTGAACATGTCCCCAAGGCTTCATGTGCTGGAAATTAAGTCCTCAGTGTGGCTATGTTAAGAGGTGGCAGAATTTTTAAGAGGTGGAATCTATTGGGAGATTGTTCCTGGCCCCTCCCCATCCCTCTGTGGTTCCCAATCTTACTATGTGATCTTTCCTTTTTTATTTGCTCCCATCATGATACCATCCTCCGTGATGTGAGCCAGTCCCCACTCTTGCCAGAGACCATATTGATGGGACCACCTGATTATGAACTTTCAGCCTCCAAACCTGAGAGCTAGACAAACTTCTTTTCTTCATAAAATACTCAGCTTCCACTTTGTATGGATTTTCCAGAATACTGGGTATTCCACACAAATGAAATCAATAACACATGTTCTTTAGTATCTGACTTTTTCATTTAGCATGATCTTTTCCTGGTTCACCTATGTTGTAGCTTATGTCAATACATTGCTCCTTTTATGACTGAATAATATTCTATGATATGAATATAGCACATTTTTTATCTGTTCATCTACTGATGTACACTTAGATGTGAATCCATTATTGATCCCTTTAATTTTGTATAAGAATCAGTGCCCAGGATGTTTAGATATGAGTTGTTATGGTTCAGATATGAGGTATCCTCAAAAGATCATGTGTGGGCTGGAGTGGTGGCTCAGCAGTTATGGCACTTGCCTGGCATATGTGAGGATGTGAGTTGGAACCCCAGCACCACACACAATGAAGGGTTGGAACAATGAAAGCCATGTGAAAAACTAAATAAAATCATTTCTCTCTCTCTCCCTCTCTCTCTTTAAAAAAGAAAAAAATCTCATGTGTAAGACAATGCAAGGATATCCAGAAGCAAAATGGTTAGATTATAGAGCTGTAATACAATCAGTGGATTAATCCACTGATATGGATTAATTGGGTGGTAACAGGTAGGTTGTGGCTGGAGGCTGGGACCATGCCTTTGGAGTTTATATTTTGTCTCTCAGGAGTAGAGTGCACTCTCTCTCTCTCTCTTCTTCTGGCTGTTGTGCCCTGATGTGCTTTCCTCTGCCACACCTTCCAACATGATGTTCTGCCTCACCTCAGGCCCAGAGCTGTGGAGTCAGCCGACCATGGACAGAACCTCTGAAACTGTGAGCCAAAATAAACTTCCTTCTCTAAGTTGTTCTTGTCAGGCCTTTTGGTCACAGCCACACAAAGCTAACTAAAACAGTTCTCATCAACTTTTCCCCTAGGAACGCCTCTTCTATTGGAGATCTCCATTCCATGAAACTCTGAAAATGAGGGCACCCCCCACCCTTTCCCCTTATCTGAGAGAGGAGCAGTGTTGGGCTGCTCCCTCAGATCTTCCATCAAAGCACATTCATGTCAGCAGTGTGGATGTTTTAGAACATGGCCCTTGCTGGGCACATTTCTATTCTGTAGAAGCCTCCTGGACATCATCCATAAGAGTAAATCTCTGTTGGGATATGGGAATCTAGAGAGAAGGATGGTGTTAGGGTTTGAATGTAAGGTGTCCCCCAGGAGCTCATGTGTGACAATTTGGGAAGGTTAAGGTGAAATGATTGGGTTAGAAAAATCTTACCCAATCATCGAGTTCATCTTATAGGGATTAACTGGCAACTGTAGACAGGTAGGATGTGGCTGGAGGAGGTGGGTCATTGGAGGCGTGCCTTTGGGGTATATATTCTGTATCTAGTGTAGAGCTTCCCTCTCTGTTTTGTTTCCTGATGTGATGCCTTGAGCTCTCCACTTCTGGAGCCACACCTGCCACCATGATGTACAGCCTCACCTTGAGACCCAAGGAGTGGAGCTGGTCTCCTATGGACTAAGACCTCAGAAACCATGAGCCCTCAAATATATTTTTCCTCATAAGATTGTTCTTGTCAGGTCTTTAGTCACAGTAGCAAAAAAGCTGACTGAAACAGATGGGGGAAAGATGCCAACCTCTTCTCAGCACACTTGCAACCAGACCGTAGGATGAGCTTGAGGCTTCTTTTTTTTTTTAATATATATTTTTTATTATGGGGTTGAGTTGTTGTACAATCATAAATGCATATAAAGTAAAAATATGATACATATTTGATCCTAAATGATAGTTACCCCACATTACCCACACCCCAAACTCTTGCTTCTTCTATATTATGCCCCTAACAAATAAAAATTGTGTGTGTGATTGTGAATTTTCCAGAATTAAGTGATTGCATACATAGTATTTGGCTTCTCAGGGGAGTGAACAGTATGCTACATTCTTGACTGTCTCCCTAGATCCGTCCCTATCTTCCCTCCCTCTCCCAATCCCCTGCTTTTCCCCTCCCACCTCCCCCTACCACCTGCCTATGGCTCTCCTGGATTATGTGTTGCTATGCCCTTGGTGGTCCAATACATGAGTTTGACTACCTTTCACCCAAGCCTGGGTTTAGCCCCAGCCTCCACAAATGAGGGAGAACATTTGACCCTTGAGTCTCTAGGTTTGGCTAATTTCACTCAACATTATTTCTTCCATTGCCATCCATTTACCGTCAAAGGCCTCAATATCATTGTTTCTAACAGCTGAGTAGAACTCCATTGTGTGTGTGTGTGTGAGATATATATGTATATCAGAACTTTTAGATCCATTCAATCCAGTGAGGGGCACCTGGGTTGATTCCATAAATTAGCTATTGTAAATTGAGCTGCTTGCTAAGAACATTGATTTTGCAGTGTTGCTGTAATGTGCTGATTCTAACTCCTCTGGGAAAATACCCAGAAGAGAGATAGCTGGTTCATATGGTGGATCAATCCCTAATTATTTGAGGGGCCTCCACACTGATTTCCAGAGTGGCTGTACCAGTCTGCAGTTCCATCAACAGTGTGCAGTGTTCTTATCTCCCCACAACTCCTCCAGCATTTGTTACTGTTTGTATTCTTCATCTTTGCCGGTCTGACTGGAGTGAAATGAAATCTTAATGCCTGGGATGTGGGCTTCTCAACTGTGCTTAAACTTGAGGCTGGTCCTGCCCCATGGCCAAGCTATTTGAATGAAATGTGGAGCAGACACATGCCATTCCTAGGGACTGTATTCTACAGCAGGTTCTAAAATGAATCTGCATGGGGCTTCCCAACCAACTTCTTTGTTTTGGGTGATAGGTTTAGTCATCCATATACCTGTATGTCTTGGAACATGTGACAGGATAGGCCGTGGGCCTGGAGCCTTGAACTTGGTCAATACAAAGTGGCCAAAAAGAATGGTGAATTATGGTATAGCCAATTTTCCATCTAAAAGATCCTCCTATCCCACAGAATTGTTCTCCCTTACTAGTGAATGCAGGTTAGCTGCTTTTTCTAGGGCAGGTAGTATGTTCCCAAAACATGTAGAGTCATTCCAGGCATTATGATCAATGTAAATGATCAGTGAGCTCCGTTTCCTGGTATACATAGCAACCATGGAAACCCAGTAACTTATGTTGCTTTTGATTAACTTATGTTAATCAAAAGAGAAATTTCGTTGGTATGTGTATTAGTTTTCTAGGGCCTCCATAACAAAATATCACAGAGTGTATGGCTTAACAATAGGAATTTATTTTCTCTTTTCTCCATTTTTTTATGTACTGGGGATTGAGCCCAGGGATACTTAACCACTGAACCACATCTCTAGCCTGCTTTTTTCTTTTTTAGAGACAGAGTCTCACTGGCCTTGAACTTGTGATGCTCCTGCCTCAGCCTCACCAGCCTCTGGGATTACAGGCACGTGCCACTATGCCAGGCAGTAATTTATTCTTACAGTTCTGGGGACTAGAAGTTTGAGATCAAGGTGTTGACAGGTTTGGTTCATCTGAGGCCTCTTTCCCTGGCTGGCAGATAGCCAGCCACCCTCTTGATGCTTGTTCAGAATGAACATTCCTCTGTGTGTGCGTACCACTGGTGTCTGTGTGTTGGACTCTCCCGTCTTAGTTTCCATTACTGGAACAAATACCTAAGGTAAATCAACATATAAAGAAAACAGTTTATTTTGGCTCACAGTTTTGGAGGTTTCAGTACACAGTCAGATGGCTCTGTTGCTTTTGCTCCCGTAGTGAGGCAGCACACCTTAGAGGCAGCATGTGGTGGAAGCAGCCTGTGTAGCTCATGGACAGAAATGGAAGAGAAAGAGGAAGTGGTGGATCCTGCTGTTCCCTTCAGGGGCAGTGTCTAGAACCCCCTACTTGGCTCCACCTCTCAAAGTTTCTACCACCTTCCAACAGGGACTAGGCCTTTAACATGAAGATCTTTAGGGCCCATTCCAGATCCAAGCCATGGCATCTCCCTTTCTTATAAGGTCTCTAGTCATACTGGATTAGGCTCCACCTACAACTTTATTTTAACTTAACTACCTCTTTAAAGGCTCCATCTCCAAATACCGTCACATTCTGAGGTTCTGGGGGCTAGGGCTTAACATATGAATTGTGGGGCACACAATGTAGCCTCTAATGGTGTGAAATTCATGTGAGGAACAGGTACCAGCAATTCGGCCATGTCTTCCTTCCTTGGCTCTGCACCACACTGCTGGCTTGGTCCTTTGAGAGCAATTCATGCTTCAGTAGCATCCTTCTTGCCTTTCTACGTGACCTCATTAATTACTCAGCCGTGGCGGAACGCAGTGTGATTCTATTCTCAGTAGGATGTGAGGGACTGAGAGTTCATAACGTATTTTCCCTTCCTGCAAGATACGTTTAGGAAGGAAGGACGCAGCAGTCTAGGAATGTGGTTTTAGGACCAGAAGTAGGTCAAACTAAGGAGGGGAAGACAACTTCCTGTCACTTTGTCACCTCCACCTCCCAGCCCTCAGGCCACTGCTTATATCTTGAGAACACAGAACTTGCTCCAGGGGCCAAGTGTACTGCCAGCTGCCAGTGTGTCCCTTTAAATGTTTCCAAAGCCATTTTCCTCACTGTAAAATGGACATTGCCTTCACGTCTACTCTAACTTGTTCTCCTCTGATGTAGGTGACAATTTTGTGACTAGTCAGTAGTCACCACACACACGCCACCACGGTTGACTAACTGGGGTCAGCAAGGAGGACTTCCGTGGTTGCTTGCCTTTGCTCCGTCATCTCAGTGACCTTGAAGGCCCCTTCTCAGTCTGGGGGCCTTGTCCACTGCAATTCAGTGATGGGATGTCTGCCTTTTGAGTCCTCAAGATGCCACCAATCACAACTTTCCAGAGGAAGTGTCAACAGCACGGTGCCTGTCATGGGTTCTGGAGGGATTCTACATGCTGCCCATGCCCTGCCCTTGTTCGAAGCTGAGAAGCCGGAGCTCTGAAGAAGCTCAGGACTACTCTTGGTGAGTGATCAAGAACATGAGGATGAGCGTGCTGGTCCTTGGACTTCTTGCAAAACCTCAGTTTCCCTCCTTACCATGATGAGAAAGAAAATACTGATGCTGTTTGACTTACGAGGCGGTGATGTTCCAATATACCCACCATCAGCTCCAAATATCATAAGTAAAAGTGCATTGTGCTAAGTTACAGTTAGGAGCAAGAAGTTCTGGTGCGCTATGATGCAGCAGGGAGACTACAGAGAAATAATGTGTTTTACATTTCTAAAAGCTAGAAGAAAGGATTTTGAAAGTTTTCATATAAAGTAATGATAAATGTCTGAGGACATAGATATGTTTAGCCTGACTTAAACACTACACGATATATACACGTATTGAAACATCACATCACCCATTAATTAGTATGTACACCTTTAGGTGTTTATGTATTCATTTAAAAAAATGAACTCAGCAACTCAGCACACTGGAGAGTGCTGGACGTTTCCCAGCTGGCTGGAGCTGTGGTTCTGTTACTGCCCAGCACTGAGAGGACCAGATTGCCTTTCACTAGCCTGGGAAAAGGTCACAAGCCCAAAATCTGAAGTATGGCTCCTACTGTAATTATATCAGTTTGCAATATTATAAAGTAAAAAAACAAAAAAAAATCTGTTACGCTAAACTATTGTTGAGACTATCTATATGATGTTTATTCCATCTAGAACTTTATAGATGACAAATATAAATTTTAAGCTTCTTATTGCAAAATTATAGAATCAACCCAGATGCCGTCAATTAATGAATGAATTAAAAAATTAATGGGCTGGAGCAGTGGCTCGGTGGTTACGGTGCTTGCCCGGCATGCACAAGTACATGGGTTCAAACCCCAGCAACCCACGTACACAACTAAGTGTCAGAGCAACAAAAGCCATGTGAAAAACTCAGTAAAAATTGATTCTCTCTTTCTCTCACTGTCCTTCTCTCTTTAAAAAAAAAATTATGATATACCCACACACATATACACAGTGGAGTTTTACTCAGTCATAAAGAAGAATGAATTATGCATTTATTGGCAAATGGACAGAGGTGGAGAATGTCATGCTAAGTGAGATAAACCAATCTCAGAAAACCAAGGGTTGAATAAGAAGGTAATCAAGAGTGAGGTGGGAGTGGTAGGAAAGGGGAAGAAATATATGATGACTTTTTAAAAATCATGCTATGTGCACGTATAAATATACCAGAAGATATTTTACCTTTATGTACAAGTAGAAAGAACCAAATACAAATAAATAGATGGGGAAATAGATCAGTACAGTAGAGGAAGGAAAATGGAGAGGGGGTGGTGGAGGGCAGGGAAAAGCTAGGAGGAACATGAACTGAAATCCAATTCTATGCATGCCTGATTTTGTCAGGATGAGCTCAGTTACTGTGTATAACTATAATGCTTTTTTAAAGAAAGAGAGAGAGAGAGGGAAAGAGAGAATCAATTTTTGCTTAGCTTTTCATGTGGCTTTTGTTGCTTTAACACCTCATTGTGTACGTGGTACTGGGGTTTGAACTCACACATGCCAGGCAGGCGCC
>PVKS010022140.1:0-34165 GCA_004027875.1 Aplodontia rufa | reverse complement strand
GGAGTGCCTGAAAAGCCCAGCACCCTGACATGGAGCTAGTTACTCATCAGATTCATAGGTCCACAGGTTCTACCTGCTGGAAAACTTCTACTCATCCCTCACAACCATGCCCAGCTCTGCCTCCTCTTGCAAAGAGGCTTTCTGTCCAATCTCTACTTAGTAGGCTACAGACTTCTGAGGACATGGCCAATTTGCATTGGCTTTACTTGTGCTCTCCCACACCTAACACAGGGCCTGGCATGTAGTAGGGAAGAATATAAATTAAATGAAACTTTCTGATCAAACTAGATTAGTCTATTCTACAAAAGACATCATGAGGCCAGCTAGGCACAGTGGCACACACCTATGATCTCAGAGATTCTAGAGGCAGAGGCAGGAAGATCACAAGTTTGAGGCCAGCCTTGGCAACTCAGAGAGACCCTGTTTTAATAAAAAGGGCTGAGGATATACCTCAGTATTAGAGTGCCCCTGGGTTCAATCCCCAGTACTGGAGTCCGGGGGTCAGCGGGGACATCATGAGAACAAATGCATTTCTAGAAAACCATGACACTAAAAACTGGATTCATGAAGATCTTCTGCAAGGGAGATATACCCAAATCTACAGAAAAACAAGTTTACAGATTCTATGGAACAGTAAGTTGATAAAGCCATGAACAGAGCTTGCCATACTTTGCCCCACTAAGCAATGAGCATCTTTCAGTTCTGTCCCCTAACACTCCAATCTTATAGGCATCCAACAGGACAGGACATTCCTTTAACCCAGGGGCAGAGGACAACAGCAGCCACAATGGGGAACGGCAGCAGCAGCAAGGACAGGTGTACCTAGGATCAAGTAAGGGCATCTGACAAGTTAGGCTATTCCAATGCACATCTTAAGCCCTGCAGTCAGGGGAGGCCACCAAACATTCCAGGGACTATCCCCATTCAAGGGTCCATCCACAAAACAAGTACATCATCATTTCCTCCAACCAGGCACAGTGGCGCACATCTGCAACCCCAGCAGCTCAGGAGGCTAGGGCAGAAGGATCACAAGTTCAAGGCTAGCCTCCCCAACTTAGCAAGATCCTAAGCAACTTAGTAAGACCCTGTCTTAAAATAAAAAATAAAAAAACTGGGATGGCCTGGGAATTTAGCTCTGTGGTAGAGAGCTTGCCTAGCATGCACAAGGTCCTGGGTTCAATCCCCACACACACAAAAAAATAAAATAATAACAATAATAGCAAAAGGACTGGGAATGTAACTCAGTAGCAGAATGCCCATGGTTTTAAAAAAAAAAAAATTGAGCTGGAGCAGTAGCTCAGTGGTTATAGAGCTTGCCTGGCATGTGTGAAGATGTGGGTTCATATCGCAGCACCACATACACAACAAAGTGTCACAGCAATGAAAGCCATATGAAAAACTAAATAAAAAATTTATTCCCGGGCTGGAGTGGTGGCTTAGTGGTTTCTGTGCTTGCCTGGCAAGCACGAGGACCCAGGTTCAAACCCCGGCGCCACGTACACAACTAAGTGTTGGAGCAAATGAGGCCATGTGAAAAACTAAATAAAGTTGTTTCTCCCTTTAAAAAAAAAAAAATTTATTCCCTCTCTTTGTCTCTCATTGACCCCCTCTCTCTAACAAAAATAAATCATTTGTTCCATCCATTTCCTAGAGAAGGTATGTGGCTCAAATTAGATAACATGGGAAAGTTACATAGCTGGTTATTGCTTGGGTCATACACCAAATCGGATTCAGAAATATACCTCCAACACCAACTGGAAAGAGGAAACAGTCAGTTATTGTTTGCCTGCCCTGTTACTGTTCTTGGTGTCCTGAATATCACACCTGAGGACTGGGGATATAGCTCAGTTGTAGAGTGCCTGCCTAGCATGCATGAGGTTCTGGGTTTAATCCCAACACTACCAGAAAAAAGAATAAACCACACCTGATGCATACCAACATCAGGGTATATTGCAACTAAGTGAAGACTTTCAAGGACTCTATAAAGCAACCACAAAGGGCCATTCATACATTCACCATCTGACAGTAGTCAACAGAAAATCACAAGCATGTGTGACCTGGACCTTTTAAAACTGAGATTTCCAGATCAGAACAGCTATATTTACCACATGTAAAAATGCTGGGGATAGAAACTAGGAAATGATGCCCACTTTTTGTTAGACTTGTGTAGGCAACACCTACAGTCAGACAATCTAACATAACATAGCAAGATCTACTTAAAACTGAAATATTAAAAGCCAGTCAAAGGTACCCAGGTCTCTAAGTTTAAATGCTTCCCTTCTGAAAATTGTTCTTGTCCTTCAAAGTGGTTACCTATGATAAAGACTACAGAAAAAGTAGTCTATTTTCCTCACTACATTTTTAATAAATATCCCTCAGTTTCTTTGGTATATGAGACTACAGCACCAAAATCTTCGTACTATAACCATTTTTGAGGTGTTTGTTTTAAGAGGCCATTCTCATTCATACTAGTTCATGCAAATTAAATATATGTTCTTCTATCAGAAGATGAGATAGGAAAATTAAGGTTCTAAAGCCCTTCAATAAATGTGTTTCTTATCTGTTAATAACTAGATGGGGGGGGCTGGCGCGGTGGCTCAGCGGTTTCGGCGCTTGCCTGGCAAGCACGAGGACCCGGGTTCAAACCCCAGCACCATGTACACAACTGAGTGTTAGAGCAACTAAGGCCGTGTGAAAAACTAAATAAAGTTGTTTCTCTCTTTCTCTGTCTTTCTCACTGTCCCTCTCTCTTTACATATAAAAAAAATTCTTAAGTTTAAAAAAAAAAAAAAATAACTAGATGGGGATCAAAGTGAAAGATACAACAGATATCCCATAATTAGAATCTCAAAATCATCAAATGCTAGGATTAAATGAAGCTTAGATGCTTGCCTAGCTCCCAAAATGTAGATGAGAAAACTGAAATCCCAAGATCAACCCAAATCCAGAGCCCAGGGGAATTACAGCATCCCTAAAGCAGGTGAGGCTCTTACTCTGGCAGTCCTGCCCCCAGCACAGCCCTTAGGCATTTTGCACACACAAGGAAGACAGTTCCTAGGAGACAAGAACTATTCTAAATGACAAGAAACACAAACACAGGGTCATCATGAAGGTCACTAGTGGAGCTGGCAAACTTCCCATACCAAACCTAAGGTCTAATGAGGAAAGTTTCTCCAAGGCAGTTGGAGTCACTTTATTTCATAGCTTAAACACTTGCTTTGTCATAGTCACTGGAAAAAGTGAAGAGTGGGAGAAAAGAGATTGAAAAATGTCCCCCTGATGTCCTGTGTCTGCTTAGATCAACCTAGAGTAGGGAGTCTCCCTAATGCTGACTTTAATGAGGACCTTCCTAAAGCTGGTCCAACTGGTGTTCAAGTCCCTAGACTGAAAAACAAGTTTATGAGCACCTTGGTCACCTGATTCTGACCATGTGTATTCTATTTACCCTGAGATGACAATGGCCACCACAGCTTTGATGAATGCTGCAAAGACTCTATCATCTCTTTGAAGCATACTGGAGATTCTTCATGACTAAATCCCATAAAAAGAAAACTTGGGTAGGAAAGAAGGGAAGTTACAAACACCACAAACTGATGGGTGAAATCCCATTCTGGACACCGAATTGTTAAAGCAAACTTGTTACTTATGTCCCTGATCTGTGAAGTATCTGATTACATCATCCCTTAAAAAAAAAAAAAGTCCCGTTTTACCCACAATGTACCTACTTGTTATCAAGGCCTACTGCTTAGACTTGGCCATGCCCACAGTCAAGGGACAGAGGCAGCCCGGACCCAAGGAGCTCAGCAATTTACATCAGTCACAAATGTCAGCCAGGAGACCTCCAACTCTGACCACAGGGAACAACTCGGTGTTGGAGGAAAGAGGGTGGTAGTAATGAGGGACTTACCCATCTCTTCCCTTGCTGACAATCTTCACTTCAAAGTAATAAATACCACAGGCAGCAGGTATGGGGTGGGTGGCACGCACTGAGGCTGCATCTTTGTGATTTTTGCCATGACCTAATGAGAGAGGGCAAGGAAGAAATTTCAGCAGAAAGAAATGCAAATGGAAGCCTCATTCTTCTCTGCTCATGGCAAGTTCATTCCTTTTTGGCCAGAGTAAACCCTTACACAGTCCAACGAATAATTAAACAACTGAGTAAATAGTTGTTTGGCTCGCCTCCTCTTGAGACTAGCAGCCCTGACTGAGCCACATCCACCATAACAACAAAACAAGGGTACAGGCAATGTAAGTGCATGTGAAAGATAACCTGAGTGCCGCTGGCAGTCTCTCTACAATCCAGGCAGCCCACCTAAGAGACTAGGGGAAGGAGGAGGCAAACATGGAAGTCATTCCCAGCAATAACAACTTTAGCACATAAGCCCAGACCCAGTTTGGGATGCCACTGGCTAATGGTGAGAAACGTTACCACCTCTTTTTGCAGACACTCCTGTAAGTAAGTGGAAAAGAAACCAGCTGGAGTTGGAGGCAGCCCAGGACAAGCAGGGAGGACCTAAACAGAAGGGTCCAGCACACAACTAGGTTCGGACACCTGCTGCAGTTCTCTTGACGTCGGGTGTCTCAGGGCAGAGCAAGGCAGGCAGTCAACCCCAGGCCTGGTCAGCCCCACCACGCTGGACACTCCGCAGGGACTAAGGCCTAAGCTGGAGCACCCAAGCTGATAATGGAACGTGATGCGGCAGGGGCCAGGCAGCACGTACTCCCTGCAGACGTTATGGACTTATCCCCCCAGGATCAGACGGGCAGATACCTTTGTAGTGGACACGGAGGTTGCCCTGGGAGAGGCCGATGTAGTTGTACTTGTCCTTGGGGCTCCAAGAGCGCGGCAGCGGGGTCTCGTGCTGGTTGACCGCGGGGTACAGGCGCTGCAGGCGCCGGCTCAGCTCCTGCTCCCCGGGGGATGGCAGCCCGCCCCCCGTGCCCCCGCCAGAGGAGTCCCCAGCCTGCGGGCTCCCAGCTCCCGGGTCCGCCGTCGCCGCCGCCATCTTGGAGGGAGCTGCTATTGTGTCACTGGGGGCGGGGAGGAGCGCGACCAGATCCGCCCAGCCCAGCCAATGGCTCGCAAGCCTCCCGGGGCCGCAGGGAAACCGAGTCCAGTCAGGCACCTCTCTTAGGACACTGCCACGCCTCGTCACATTTTGGACTCGATATCCCATAGTGCAGAGCGCCACAGAGGCGGGCCAATGCGGGCCGATAGGGAACTTTGGGAGTTGTAGTATACAGCTGCTCAGCCATAAGCCTGTCCAACAGGTTCCTGGACACGGAAAACTACAACTCCCACCGACGAAGCGGCCCCGGCTCCTGGCTCTCCTCCCTTCCCCATGGCCTCTGCTTATCCCCCTGACTCAGTGTTGTCGCTAAAGTCAAACCTGCTGGAAAGACTGGCTCCCAGAGCACCACGTACCCGGGTCCGAGTCCACCTTTGCTTCTTGGTCTTCCTCAAGCCCGCGGTCGCTGGACTGGGGGCGTGGCATAGGCTGGTTCCCGCCCCCGTCGCGGGGCTGCTGGGGCCTGGTTGCCATGGCGACGAGGTGTACACTACAGCAGCTTCCCCGGCGGCGGATGCTGGCCACCCGCCGGCCTGAGCGAGAGTCATGGCTTCCCCGCCGTTGCAGGCCTACAGCTTCTCCAAGTCGAGGTAGGCGGTGACCCGACTGAGGGCGGAGAGGATAGCTTGAGTACTTCCAGAGAGAAAGATGACACCTGGTCCCAACCGCTGCACCGCCTGCTGGCTTCTATTCTTTGGATGAGGGCTCAGGCCCCAAAGAATCAGTGGTGCAGAAACAGAATCTGAGAATGTTATATGCCAGCAAAAGGGTAGGCACACTTTATCATTAGTAGGCATAATCAGCTTGTATTAAACATTAATGTGTCCAATGCTTTCTATATCACATAGATCCCTCACAACACCTCTATGAGGTAGTTAGCATCACATTTTAATGAAACTAAAATCTGGAGAGATCATGTGTTTTTCACATACTTATAAATGGTGGAGTTACAATTTGAACCCTGGCCAGATGTGGCGGTGTAGGCCTGTATCCCAGCAATCGGAAGGCTGAGGCAGGAGGATCACAAGTTTGAGGCCAGGCTGGGCAACTTAGCAAGAACCTGTCTCAAAATTGAAAATATAAAGTTCTGGGCTGGAGTGATGGCTCAGCGGTTACAGCGCTTGCCTGGCATGCGCAAGTACGTGGCTTCGAACCCCAGCACCACTGTATACAACAGTGTCCAAGCAACTGAAAGCCACGCGAAAAACTAAATAAAGTTGATTTAAAATATATATATATAAAGTTCTGGGGATATAGATCAGTGGTAAAGCACTCCTGGGTTCAATTCCCAGTACCCCCCTCAAAAAAAAGATTTTAACCCAGTATGTCAGACTCTTCAACTTGGGCTCTTAGCCACAGGTATAAACTGCTTTTTCACACTAGAATTCACTCTTGGCAGCCAGGAAGATCCCATAGCATTAGAGTAGCTCCTGCCTCTGAGCACTGTAAAATATGACACTGAGTTTTATTGACCCAAAATATGAATTAAAGCAAAAATTTTGGCTAAATAGCCATCTAACTTCAGAACATCAAGTCCTTAGTTGGGCATAGTGGAGTACACCTGTAATCCCAATGACTGGGAAGGCTGAAGAGGGAGGATTGTAAGTTCAAGGCTAGCCTTGGCAGTTTTGTGAGACCCTATTTCAAAATGATATATTGAACCCAGTGGCACTCTACCACTGAACTACATCCCTAGACCTTTTTAAATTTTGACAGTGTCTCACAAAATTACTAAGGCAAGCCTGGAACTTGGGATTCTCCTTCCTCAGCTTCCCAAGTTGCTAGGATTACAGATATGCCCCACCATGACCAGCTTCAAAATAAAAATTTTTTAAATGACTGAGGTTGTAGTTCCTGGGTCCAATCCCCAGTATATTTAAAAAAACTGTTCCAAAACTCAGCTTCTGTATCTCAAACATGAGGATGACATAGTACAACTCACAGTCATTGTTAAGAACATTTAGGGAGGGGCTGGAGCAATGGCTCAGTGGTTATGGTGCTTTCCTGGCATGCACAAAGACCTGAGTTCAATTCCCAGCGCTACTTATAAAACTAAGTGTTGGAGCAACAAATACCACATGAAAAATGAAATAAAGTTGATTTTTTCTCTCTTTCATTGTCCTTTCTTTTTAAAAAAAAATTAGGGAGAATATGGGAAGCCTTGGCCACAGCTCTTATATATCTATAATTCCCAATTCAGAAAAAACTGATCACATCTAAACTCTAATCATTCAGGGTCTGCTGCCTTGAAAGAAAAAACCTAAAAAGTTCCCTAGAACAGGACTGACAATTTAAAGTTTTTATCCAGAGCTAAAATAATAAGCTTGAGAAAGTGAGTTATTACTCTGCACAGGCATAATCAAAGATGCTGCAATAATCTACAAAATGGATGTGAAACAGACTCAGAATCTCCATCCATTTCAGGAAAGAAGCAGAATGTAATTTCTGAGTGCTGAATTTGGTGGCAATACAAAACATCATTCATCCACCATAGTCTTCATTTACCACCATGTAGTAATATACATTGGGCTGGGCTGTTTCCCTTAGAAGTGCATTGTGAATGTCTCCTTCCATCTCCCCTTAGATGAATATGGTGAATAGGCCAGACCTTAGCACTGTAAAACATGTCAGCAGGATCCTGTAAAGGGACGTTTAAATTGTACATTTACCACCAGGCATGGTGGCACATATCTGTAATCTCAGCAACTCAAGAGAGAAGAAAGAGAGAGAGAGAGAATCATTTTTATTTAGTTTTTCATGTGGATTTTGTTGCTTGGACACTTGGTTCTGAACTCAAGAGAGAGGGGGAGAATCATTTTTATTTAGTTTTTCATGTGGATTTTGTTGCTTGGACACTTGGTTGTGTACGTGGTGCTGGGATTTGAACCCGAATCCTTGTGCATGCCAGGCAAGCGCCTTAACCGCTGAGCCACTGCTCCAGCCCTTCCCATTCCCCTTTGAAGGTTGGTGTAAAATACATAATAAAATTCTAAAAAAGCATCCTAGGCTTTTAGGATAAGCCTGTAGGCTCCACTGGATGCTTTATTTGTCTTGTTTTTTTAATAAGTCTATTTTTTTACTATTATCTTCTTTCACATTCAAAACAATATCTCTTACCTACTGCATTTTTCCACTTAGAAATTTCTCCTGACTTATAGAGTGTCACTTAGGTTTTCTGCTTACCTTGCCTTTTGTGATGCTTCCAGAATAAGCAACAACAGAGTTTGGAAAATCAGTTTATCTTGATAGGAAGGTATTGATTTAATCCAGTGAGCAATCTGTTGTTTTCCAAGACTGTCTCAAACCATGCACATCTGGCCCAACACCCTTCTTTCTCCACACTGGCTTCTTATTCTACATGTTTTGTCCACATTTGTTCAATGTTAGAGGCAATAAAGGATTAAGGTTTGGGGTGTTACTGATCCATGGAGCAGGACTGAGGAATCCATAGGTTTCCCAAATGGGTTTATGTGAATGCTCTCAAATTCCCTGAGTTTGGATAGTACTAGTCCCATTTTTATGGGCAAAGACACTGAGTTCAGACAGGTTAAGTTGCATGCTCAAGGTCACCAGCTAACAAAGGATATGAATACACAACTCCACCTGGCAGTATACCCTACCCTATGGATGTCTAGAATTACTTTTTCCCTTTATTCTTTTATGGGGGCTAGAATTAAACCCAGGAGTGCTTTATCACTGAGTTACATCTCCAGCCCTTTTTTTTTTTTTGAGACATGGTCTCACTAAGTCACTCAGGGCCTCACTTATTTGCTGAGGCTGGCTTTGAACTCATGAGCTTCCTGCTTCAGCTTCTCATAGGTATGTGCCACCACACCCAACATTTCTTCCCTTTATTCTGCCTGCCTGCCTGCATGTAATACTACCTGTTGACCCCCAAGTGCCACCCTACCTTTAGTAAGGCTGGTTCTTCTGAATGTTAAAGACCTCCATAGCATCCACTTTTCTCTCATCCTGCTGTCATAATTAACATCTATGCAGGTTATTATAGTTTACAAAGTATTTTTATGTATCTTGCTCTTAGTTAACTAACTTTACAACCCTGTAAGAGGCAAAGCCAAGTATTGTCTCCATTTCTTTAAGAGGAAGGTATGCTGATGGAGGTTAAAGGTATGGCCTAAGAATGGCCCATTTGGAACCCTAGATGTCAGTCCCAAAACCCTATCAGCCAATAAGTGGAGAATCCAGACTCTGCACACCAGGTCTTGGCCCCCATACCTTTTGGTTCTTTTCTGATACCACCTTTGGAATAACCCCCTCAGAGTGTACCAGAGTTGTGGACATGAAACCATTATCAGCCACAGTGAGGAGTGCAGACCCAGAGATTTTCTGGGTTCATAGTGAGGGTGTCCTGCTGCTGGAAGAGTTGGTAAGATTCTGGTGATGAGAAAGTTTCTGGAAATGCAGAAAAATGGTTTGGGCACAGAGCCAGGGGCTTGCTTGGCAGTATCTCTGAGAATCTGGGGGCAGTGCTGGGAAGACCCACAGCCTAACTTTGATGGGAGGGAAGCCCACGCCTTATGGATTTGGAAGGGGTAGGAGGGCTCTCCCTAATCTGAGATCTGTCACTCACCACCAGCTTCTCCTCTGTGCAGAAGAAACCCACAGTCTGCAGAAGTGACCACAGCTGACTCCTCTCTCCAGCAACCCCAAAGCACCCAGAAGCGCAAGCTTTCTCAGAAACGAAAGACACTGGTTAGTGACAATACCTTTTTGGAACCCCACATGTCAGCCCCTGGACACTACCTGTCTCCCAGTCTGCATCTCTAAAAGCACCACCCCCTGAAACAGGCTTCTTCCCAGTCAGGATAGTGTGGCTTTGGAAAAGAGGGGAGTGCACGCTGGTCACTTGTCATCTGGAGAACCTTCCTAGACTCCCCTCAACCTGCAGGCAGAGAGACACAGCCTCTGTCCTCAGACCCTCTTTCCTTGCAGCTCCACATTCTGGAGTGAACTTTGTTTCTTTATGCAGTCTGCCATATGTATGTTAGGCACTGTGCTTAGAACTGGCATGGTGACCAGATCTGCATGCTCCTTAAGTGCAGTGATTATGCCTTTTTGTCTCTATGGCCCTAGTGTCTAATAGGATACTTAAGTGGCTGGCGTAAGTTGAGAGTTCCATAAATGCTTATGAGGAGGTCAGTAAAGGTAAAGGTCAGGAGGTGTAGCTAAGTGTAGAGCACTTGCCTGGCACTTGTGTGAGACCCTGGGTTTGATCTCCAGCACTGCAAACACTGTTAAAAAATTTTTTTGCCTAAAGACAGAGTAAAGGAATATTTCTCTATTATTTGGGTTCCTCCTCTATTCCTATTCTTTACAGTTTTTATATAAGAACTAATGCTGTCTTATCTTCGTGTGTGTGTGTGTGTGTGTGTGTGTGTGTGTGTGTGTTTGTTGGGAATTAAACACACTAGGTAAGTGCCGTACCACTGAGATATGCCCCCATATCTTTGGGCTTCAGTTGATATAACCATAGGATTGTTATCATTTAATCAACAAAACACCAATCATCCAAATCTCAGAGGAAAAAACACATTTGAGCAAACAAACTGGTGGTTTTCCTTTTGTGAGCGTGTCCCTTGTGGAGGATTTGGAGACACGTGGGTCTCATGTGCCACACACATTGTGAGACTGAAAACAGCTAACACGGCATCCCTGTTGATGGATAGGAAAGGGGTCAGTATGGACTCTGCGGTGAAGAAGTACAGCCCATCCCTTCAAGGTGAGCTCTGTCCAGCATCCTCTCAGGATCAGCTGTCTGTCCCCTCTTTTGCTCTAACTTCTGCACGGCCATCGTCACCACCAGGGGGTGCTGTTGCCTCTCTTGGCTGTCTCTCCGGGACCTCGGGGGCGCCTTCCCATTTTCACCTGTAGGGGGAAGCACAGAGCTTCAACATCCCCACCCACAACCCAGGAATACTGCCTTCAGGTCCCTAGATCCTGGAGGCCTTCCCCAGCTGTTAATAGTAACCTGGCAAAGACGCAGCCACCACTGGGGGCTGTCGAGTGTCCACTCACTTCAATCAAAGTAGAAAGAGCAAAAAGAACTTGAATACTGGCCTTTTGAAACTTTCAAAAACTATTAACTCACTAGTATTTGGTCCCAGGTGTTTTCCAGGGTTGTTTTGTACGTTTATAATAATCCCATTATTTTTGGGAGGGCAGGTACTGGGATTGAACCCAGGGGCACTTAACTACTGAGCCACATCCCCAGCCCCCCCCCTTTTTTTAAGGACAGTGAGAGAGACAGAGAGAATCAATTTTTATTGAGCTTTTCACATGGCTTTCGTTGCTCTGACACTTAGTTGTGTACGTGGATGCTGGGGTTTGAACCTGTGTACTTGCGCATGCTGGGCAAGCGCCATAACCACTGATCTACCGCTCCAGCCCCCCCCAGCCCCTTTTTTGAATTATTTTTTATTTTGAGACAGGGTCTTAGGGCCTTGCTAAATTAGTGAGAACTAGCAATCTTCCTGTGTTAGCCTTCTGAGCTGCTGGGATTACAGGTGTGCACCACCACCCAGCTAATCACATCAATTTTGATAGTCTTTCAGAAAACTTTCTGGGGGCTGGAATGGTAGCTCGGCAGTTACGGCATTTGTCAGACATACTCGGGTTCAAACTCCAGCACCCACGTACACAACTAAGTGTCAGAGCAACGAAAGCCATGTGAAAAACTCAATAAAAATTGATTCTGTCTCTCACACTGTCCTTCTCTCTTTAAAAAAATTCTAAATCAGTTTTTTAAAAAAAACTTTTCTGACTTGAGTTGGAGCAGTGGTTCAGCAGTTACGTGCTTGCCTCACATGGGTGAGGATGTGGGTTCGAATCCCAGCACCACATACACAACTGAGGTATTGAGCAACAGAAGTCACATGAAAAACTAAAACTGATTCTCTTCTTTCTTTCTTTCTGTCACTGTTCCTCTCTCTTTTTTTAAGAGAGATAAATATAGAAACAATTTTTATTTAGTTTTTCATGTGACTTTCATTGCTCCAACACTTCATTGTGTACATGGTGCTGGGGTTTGAACTCGTGTACTCACACATGTCGGGCAAGCACCATAACTTCTGAGCCATCACTCTAACCCTGTCCCTCTCTCTTTAAAAACAAACAAGCTAGGCTTGATCACCATGCCTAGCTTTTAAAATCTTTTCATGAAACACATGGCATGAAGAAAAAAAAATACAATCCTCTGGCTCAGTAAAGTCTACTTCTAGACTTTCATCATTCATGTATCTATCAAGCATGAGACAGAGGCTCAGAGAAGTTAAGCCTGTGGTTATATAGCTAAGAAGGAAGATCTAGGATTTAACCCATGCCCTCTCAAAGTCAATGAAAGTCTTAATTATGAACCATATTGAGATGTTCTAAAAAAGTTAAAAACAAAAGCCACCAGGAGTGTGGGAGGGGGATGGAGAGGAATATTAGGAAGGGGAGTAACATTGCTATAGTAATTCTACCTGTCCCTCCCTGAAGACCTTTCAGTTCTCTATGGGTGGCCACCTGTCCCCATGGCCCACATATACCAGCGGTCAGACTATACTGCAAAATCGAAAACCCTGTTCAGATGACCCCCGGAAGCGTGTCAGGTAAGTCAGGGTTAGCCCAACAGTGGGTGGTGGACTAACAGAACAGGCCTTGGGCTGGCAGGCAGGGAAGAGGCATATGTTGTCCCAAACTGAGGGTACAAGGGCCTTTGGGATGCTGGTGACATCTCAGTCCACCATTCCCTGCAGTAGCTTGCAGCAGTATCCCCTGGGCACTGCCAAGCCCAGGTACCTGGAGCAGCTAGAGAACTACTTACGCAAGGAGCTCCTTCTGTTGGATTTGGGCACGGATTCTACCCAGGAGCTGAGACTGCAGGTCAGAGCTACTAACAAAATGTGGGAAGAGTGGGAAGAGATCTCACCTACCAGGACTGAGTACCTTCAGGGGAGACTGAATTCTCTCAGCTCTTCTGGGTCTTCTTCCCTGAAGAGAGGCATATCCTATGACAAAAGCCATCAAGGCAAGGCTGTAGCATGGAACCAAAACCAGGGAGGCTGTAATATACTCATTTCAGTGAGGTGAATTGGATGCAGCCTCTGGTCCCTTCAGCTCTACTGTCCCTAGGACCCAGGCTGGGTCTATTGGATGTCAGCAAATGGAGCCCAAATCTAGCAGCAGGCAAGATTCATCAGTGCTATAGTAAAAACCCCAAGCTTTCAGAACAAGCTGAGAGTCAGAGACAGAGATCAGTCTAGATGCAATCCAAATTCTGGTACATATTAGGATATTAGGGACAGAATCAAATAGGGATGACAGGATTCCCTGACTTTTGCCCTAATCTTGACTGAAATATTTACTGAGCCCTAACCATGTGTCATGGGCACAAACATACAAAAAGAAGTTACCTCACTAATGAGAAAGCAGAAGCTTAAAAACACTCCATGAGCAGTAGTGGGGTGGGGGACTCAAACTCTGGGCTCCTTCTGAAGCCTATGCTCATTTCAATAAGCAATGCTACCTCTCCAAAATTCCTGTTGCAAATCAAGAGGTCTCCACTTCACATTTGAATATCCTCTCCAAAAAAAAAAAAAAATTGTTGTCTAAGTGGGATACGAGACCACACCTCCGTTATATAGTCAGAACTTACATCAGACTGGCACCTTCAATCTCCTGCTCCCAGGACTGCAGGTGAGAGGCCAACAGATGCAGGATCTGGAAGGCAAGAGGCTGGTTGCCTGGGGAACCAGAGACAGGACCCACACAGAGCATTTGGCCCATAATGGTTTACCATGCCTTGCAGACAGCACCAAGAGAGACCTGTAGGCAGTTGCCCCCAGCTCCATGTTGGGTTACCTAGCAGCCTCATGTGGGAACACTGTGGTGCCCAGTAAAGAAAAACACAGGTCCTCACCAAGGGTGGCAGCTATGAACAAGAAAGTGACAGGTTTCCTTTTTTTTTTTTTTTTTTTGCCAGCCTTACAGAGAGATCTTTGACTTCTTCATAGAGGATTTCAAAACATACAAACCACTGTTGTCCTCCATCAAGAATGCGTATGAGGTGATGCTGGGTAAGAATACAGCTCTCCTCAGTTGCCCAGCCTACAATGGGTGCAGAGAATTCTATTCTGACTTAGGCTCCACAGCAGGGGTGGTAAAGCTACTAACACAGCTTTGAGGTCACTTTTGCATGCACTGTTCTGTGAAAGGGCACATCATCCCCTCCCATCCTTGAGAGGGGAGAAGTATATGTAGGAAGTAGAGGGAACCCCAGAGCACCTCTGGGAAGTGTGGAGACTCCTTCACCAGCTTTAAAAAGTGTAAGGCAGGCTGTGGCTTAAGGGGTGTAGGTGGATAGGAGAAGCCCTGATCCTCATTTGGACTCAGACTGCTTTTAAAGCAAGTGCAGGAAGGTCTGAAGTAGGAGCCAGGGCTTTGAACAAGGCAAGCATAGACTCCTGATGTTTGCAAATGATAGCTATTTACCCATGACTTAGGATTTGTCTTCTGGCTGTTCATGGCTCCAAAAGGACTCTCCCACCTATCCTGCTTAGCCCACCAAAGGGAGAAGATCCGTGCCCTGGAGCCCCTGAAGGCCAAGCTTGTCACTATGAATGAGGATTGCAATGAGAGGATCATGGCCATGAGGGCTGAGGAGAAGTATGAAATCTCCATCCTCAAGAAAGAAAAAATGAATTTGCTAAAACTCATTGACAAAAAGAATGAAGAGAAGATCTCATTGCAGAGTGAGGTGAATGGAAATGATGTACTGACCAAGTCCCTGAATTGCTGCCCCTTCCAGAGGTGACCTTGAACATTGAGGCCATCCACTCTTCCACCACCTCTCCCAGAGCCCCAGCTACCTCTACCCTCTGCTGCAGGCTTCAGCACAGCCTTGGTGTGGCTCTGAGTGCCAGTAGACTTTCTTCACAGGAGGAAGCACCAGCATCTTGTTGGGTTCTCAGAAATGGCCACTTTCCTTTACAACCTCTTTTGTTCTTAAGCTGAGGGTACCACCCAGTGGTCCCCTGCAGTGGACCAGTTCTTTTCTGAGCCTACAGGGGTACAGAGAAAGCTCCCAACTACATAATCACTGTCTCGGCAGGTGTCCAAACTGAGAAAGAACTTGGCTGAAGAGTACTTGCACTACCTCAGCGAGAGAGATGCCCGCAAGATCCTCATTGGAGACCTAAATGAGCTTCGGTACCAGCGGGAGGACATGTCACTAGCCCAGTCCCCAGGTAATCTGAGACAGGTCTCTCTCCTCTTCTGAAGAGCCAGAGAGAGGTCTGGCTCTCATCACTCACCCCATTCATTCAAGATTCCTAATATCTGCCCTTCTGCACTGCTACATGGTAGGAATTGTCCCTTCCACCAACTAGGGCTATGGATCTTTTGAGCAGGACTGAGAATCATGGGACCATTAAGTAAGAATCCTTTGAGAAGTTGAGGTAACCAAGGCTCCCTGTAAACTGGACAGGTCTGGTAACTCAAGTCCACTTAAGTATGAACCCCTAAGCTGGTAGCCATGTGGACAAGACCCAGGTGATCCAAGGCAGACAGGGCAGAAAAATCTTGTGTATGCCTAAAGGGATACTCAAATCAGGCCTGGGCTACAAACCCCAAAGCCAAGGTGACACAAGCTGACGGGCCCCCTGGCAGGCGTCTGGGGGGAGGACCCCGTGAAGCTAACCCTGGCTCTGAAGATGACTCGGCAAGATCTGACCCGCACGCAGATGGAACTTAACACCATGAAGGCCAATTTTGGAGACGTGGTTCCCAGGAGAGACTTTGAAATGCAGGAGAAGACTAACAAGGATCTTCAAGAGCAGGTGCTTGTGGGCAAACAGGGCCAGGTACAGTAGGGCAGGGTCAGGCAGGTGGGTGGTTAGGACCAATCACCTTGCCCACAGCTGGACAGTCTGAGAGCTGACTATGAGGAGGTTCGCAAGGAGCATGAGCTACTGCTACAGTTACACATGAGCACGCTGAAGGAACGAGATCAGTTCTTTTCTGAGCTTCAGGAGATCCAGCGCACCTCCACACCACGACCTGACTGGGTCAAATGTGAAGGTAATGATGTCCATCAGGGGCCCCAGGGCCTACTATAGGGCATGAACTGGACTCCAGCTCCCTCTCCTCATCTGCAGATGTGGTGGCTGGGGGCCCAGAACGCTGGCAAATGCTGGCTGAAGGCAAGAACAGTGACCAGCTGGTGGATGTGCTACTGGAGGAGATTGGCATAGGCCTGCTCCGGGAAAAAGACTTCTTTCCTGGTCTGGTAGGGGCATTGCTAGTGAAAGGTTTGGGGTCAAAGTCAAAATAGTTTGGTCTTGCTGCTGAGCTTATTATTATTATTATTTTTTTTTTTTTTTTGGTACCAGTCACTGAGCCACATCCCCATCCCATTTTATTTTTTATTTTGAGACAGGGACTAAGTTGCTGAGGTTGGTTTTCAACTTGCAATCCTCCTGCCTCAGCTGCCTAAGCTGTTGGGATTATAGGCATGTGCCACCACGCTCAGCTGAGACTTGAACTTCTAAGACCATCCGGGGCTCTTCCCTGCTTGGAGGTGGGGCTATGGAAGGCGTGGCAGACATGAGCTGACACCCTGCCTTCCAGGGTTATGGGGAAGCCATCCCCCCTTTTCTTCGGTCTGATGGTCCTGTGGAGAACAAGAAGCCAAGCAAGAAGGAAGTGGTACGCATCCTCAAGGATGCCTGGAAGGAACGTCTAGCACAAGAACAGGTCAGCTATCACCAGTCATGTTGGCCCAGTGTGCCCTTCATATCAAGTCTTCTACAGGGACTCCTCATGGTACTAAGGAATAGAGGGAGGGCCAGCCAACCCTAGGACAAGCTGACCAAGTATCTCCCCTACCCTGCAGAAAGAAAAATTTCCAGATTTCTTCTTCAATTTTCTGGAGCATCGCTTTGGGCCCAGTGAAGTCATAGCCTGGGCTTATACCATTTTTGAGTATATCAAGCTCTTCCACTCCAATGATGTCATGAGTCAATTTTATGCAGTCCTGATGGGAAAGGTGAGCTTGGGGCTGGTCCCTACCTGTTCTCCTTGGGGAGACAGAGGGACCTTTGTCCTCAGAATAGCCCAGCTCTGCCCCTACTTGCAGGAAGCAGAAAGTTAATGAATGATTTCCTCTCTATAGAGGATGGAGAATGTGTATATCAACCAGAATGAAACCATAGCCCATCTGCAAAAGGAGATGACAAATGCTGATAGTCAGAATGAGGGGCTACTAAGCATGGAACAGTTCAGGTGAGAAGCCATCCCAGGCCAAACTCCAGCAAAAAATCTCCCAGGAATCCAGGGAAAAGGGAGCCTGGCAGGAAGGATCATAGCCTCAAAAGCTTGCTGTCCTTCTGAACACTTATGGGGATGGCAGAGAAGAGTTGGGGGAAATGGGTGGGCAGCCTCAGCCAGTCCTCTGTTGGCCCTTTTGTCTCTTCACAGTACCATCCTTAAGAGCATCTTCCCCCTCAAGAAAGAAGAACAAATTCAGGAGCTGATGGAGGCAGGGGGCTGGCATACCAACACCAACAATGCAGACTTGTTCAACTACCGCTCATTGTTTGTGGAGGTGGGTGAGGAGTCCAGGAACTTGCCCAGCTCCTACCCTAGCTTTGACTGGTCCCCAGTCAATGTGGTTTTACACTTCCTTGTGGCTCCTTCCAGAATGAGGAGGGCCAGAATGAGCCCTTTGTGCAAAAGCTGTGGGAACAGTATGTGATTGAGAAGGATGAGTACTTACAAGAACTAAAGCAGGAGCTGGGCCTGGAACTGTGAGTGACCCTGGGGACCATAGGTCCACTTGGCCATTGGAATCCCATACAAGACAAATCCCACAGGGTGGCATCTCAGGCGTTGGGTGCGCTGAGCATTCTGCTGATCACTGTAAATTGCTCAAATCCAGCAGAAAGGAGGGCACCTTAGAGTCTGGGATACAGAGAGGAAGGCTTAAGCCTGTCTCTCTCTTTTCTCATGGGGCAGCCAGCATGAGGTGACCCTATCCAAGCTGCGTAGGGCCCTGATGAACATTGACCCCAGCCTGGACAAGCAGACTTTGAGCAACTACTTGAGCCAGGCCTTTCAGCTTCCCGTATCAGAACTGCCAGAGGAGGGCAATGAGGAGGAAGGCACTATGATATTGCTCAGGACTGCACTGGAACGACTTCAAATGGCTGATGTCAAGCGCATGGGGCCTCGGGAGACAGACTTTACAAGCTAAGACCACTATGGACAGTATGAGTGCTCCAGTATCACTAACTCAATGTTCAGTATAAAACTGTTTGAATCCAACCATTTTCCAGGCTGTGCTGGGATATTGGTGGTGAGGGGAGGAGGATCTGGGCTGATGCCAGGACATGACCCAAAAAGCACAATATTCCATTTGTGACACTTTATTGATACTAGGGGACAGGGAGGAGAGCTGGAGGGTTTTGTGGGGCTGAGGCCTCAGGTGGGGACAGGGCAATCAGTCCTGATCACTACTGTGCAGGGAAGACAGAGTTGCCACTGAATGCACACGGGATGAGCAACTGCCGGTACTCCAGGGGCAGGTGCTGCTCCACAAGCACGTGCAACGAGACTTGGTCAGTGACCAGGCCCTGCCTGCAGCAGAGGAAGAGAGGGGCATAGGGAATCAATGCCAGCACTCCCACACCCAGCTTTCCTCTTCTGCCACTTACCGTCGCATCAGCAGTTCCAGGTCTTCTAGCCTCACAGTCTTGCGGCCAGCATGAGCAGCAAATACCTCCAGATCATTGCAAAGGTGCTGGAAATACTTGTCTAAGCTGCCAAGAAGGTTGAGTTACAGCAGACTAAAAAGTCTGTTCATAATCTGAGAGGCTGCTCTCTCCACCCAGGTATCCCAAGACTCACCACTTCTCCACCATCTCAAGAGCCTTCTTCTCCATGGGCATCTTAGCATAGAAGCTAAAGAGTCTCACATAGTGGCTTAGTCCAGCCTTGTAGGAATCTTGACGGGGCCTGGAGCCAGCAGTTCGGGACCTAGGGGGAAGCCTCACCGACACAGGCTCCAGAGTCTCTGAAGACAAGCTGAGGGTAGGAGTGGATGGAGGTGGTTAACCGGCTACCTGGGGAGGTCCCTAATCAAGGACAAGTCCTACTGGCTCCTGATAAGACTGGGTCCATGTGCTCCTTCGCCAACTTGGACCAGCAATCCCAATCATCTACTGAGGTAGTGAAATTAGGGGCCATATAGCAGCCTGTGTTTCCCTGGGACCCTGTTCCTCCAATCTAGACACAGTGTCCAAGTCTAGCTTCATCATATACAATGGCTCTTACTAGCTTCATCATATACAATGGCTCATATACAATGGCTCTTACAATGGACATTTTCTCCCTCAGAAGTCTATCACTGCCTATCCCAATTCTGCTAATCCTCCTCCAGGAAGCCTCTCTGAATATATACTGGCCTAGGCACATCCCCTTCACCCTAGCTCCCATAAGTTCCTGGAGGTAGGCACCAGGATCAGTCATGCTCTTGGGAAGTACCTACCCAGCCTGGCTCAGGCTGCTATGCTGGATAATCATCTACGTACCTGTGATAAAGGTGACTATGTGCACAGGTGCCCAATGCCAACCTCAGCAGCTGTCCCCTTACCCAGGAGGTCATGAGTAACAGGATCAAGGAATCTTACACTGCAACACCAGGAGGTGGAACTGGCTCAAGAAACTGATGCAGTTGCTGGGCCTGGAGGAACTCAGGGGGGCTGGAGGCCAATTCTGGACTTGCTGCAGAGAAAGGGCAGGGTCACAAAGCAGGCTCAGGTTTGACCCATCCCTCTCAACTATGCAGATCCAGTGTCCTGTTTCTCAAGGGCCTCACCTACCTCCAGCTAAGCAAGCACCCCTCAGATTCTCCCAGGCTCCCTAAATCATGAGTACGCAGAAAGAACACAGGCAAGGTCCCTTCAGTGTGAAGTGCCTGAACACAACTGTCACTACTCACCTGCTGAAACCTATACTGGGCCTCTTACCTGGCCTGTCAGAGGTGTTCTCATCCCCTGAGCCTTCTGGCTCCTCAGCGTCCACAGTCCCCTGGGATTCCTCTCCTTCTGTTGCCTCTGTAGGAGCAGCAGGCCAAGGCTGTGGCTCTAAGAACGGTAAAGATGGAGTAGCAAGACCAGCCCCACTCACTGAGGAGAAACCAAGCCAGTGGCAGCACCAAGGCACTGATATGGAATATTCTGACCCAACACTGACACTGTTTTTGGGTGGAGGAAGGACCTCCAGCCAGGACGCTCCAGGGAACACAGCTCTGGGGCTTCAGGAGGAAAAATCACCAGTGCTAATTAGCCCAAGCTAAGCTTGGCTCCAGGCCATTTGCCCTACATACTTACTGTGGTTTTGTAGCCTAGGTCCATTGCTCTGTGTCCTACGGCCCATAGCCCTTTCAGCATCTTTAGGAGCAGTTGGAAAGGGGAGGGGCAGAGAGCGATGTACACTGGGGGAGCAGCCAACCAAGGGCTGTGAGAATGGCTGGGTATCCTCCAAAGCAGTGTCCATTGGAAGAGTAGCAATAGGGACTCTGAGGCAGTCACCTGGAAATCAAGGGCCAGCTGATATTCAGTGTATCGGAGGCCAAATTTCTGATACTCAGAGTTGCTGAGGCCTGGACAAGTGGGTCCTTGGGTCTGCCCTGAGTGGTCTGAGAGAGAGATGACCTGCACTCTCAACTTTATCTCCCTTCCACAGCTCTCACTGCTTACCTTCCTGCTCCTTGGTCTGGCATTCACAGGCCTCCACAGCTTGCCCACCTGCAACTGCTGATCTATACCTGTACTCTTCACTTCCCTTCTGCCCAGAAACCTCCTCCTACTATGGTGAACTTGACTTGTCTTCTAGAATCAAGCTCCCAGGTGAGCTCTAACTGGTTAGCTGATCAAGAATCCTGGCCTCTCAACCTTCTGATGAGCTCCGACCACCAAATTATACCCCTTTCCTACACTAAGACCTGTAGTTCAAGGTTTTGAGATCCCGGAAGAAAAAGGCACTTAGAGGTGTTGGGGATTTAGCTCAATGGCAGAGCACTTGCCTAGCACGCTCAAGGCCCCCCCCCCCCCTTTGGTCCTTAGCCCTGAAAAAAAAAGGCACTTAGACTGGGCCCCTCCAAGTCCAGTGCCACCTTGTGGAAAGAAAGTAGAAATTCTTCATAGACCTGTAGGCCAAGCTCAAACACTGTCCTTGACTTCACCAAGGGTGCAACCCCAGAATGAGGAGTATGTCATAGGAGTACCTTCCCCGAAATGCGGAAAGGAGGAAACATCAACTTTACCTGGAGGAGCCGAGGCCAAGGAATCATCTTGTAGATCCTGCAACAGGGCACCTACATCTACAGTTCGACGGGTGGGAGGTCTGCGAGCCAAACCAGGCCTCCTCACTGACTGTGGCTGAAGAGGTGTGGCAAAGGTCAGGTTGAGGGAGCTGGTAGGAAGCACAAAGGAAAGTCAGGTACTTGAGGCAAAGTGTCCTCAGAGAATTACCCCTTCTGCCCTTGGAGCTCTCATCTTTTAGAATGTGGTCACTAGCATGTAAGGCTAAAAGCAGTAGGGATCAGTATGACCATATTCCATCAATCAGCACCTCTCCCCCCAAGACTCTGCTCCACCAACCCCCCAGAATAGAGAACAGCACCTGGTAAGGGATGAAGCATCAGCATTCCCAGGATGCTCTGTCAGTGACCAGAAAGTGGATGTAAAAAGAAGAAATTATGGTAAGTAATTCTAGCTCATGAAAGCCCTCTCTCAGGTCTCCTTAAGTCTCTCCAGAGGACAAGAGGGAGAAGACAGCAACAGGTGGTATTCTAGGCCTCACCCTGGGGGTAAGTCAGCCCGTGGTCCACTTCCTGCTGAAACACTGACAATCTCAGCCTCTGCTTCCTCCTGCTGGGGGCTGGCAAACCTGAAGCCAGGGTTGTGGGGGTCTCAAGTTCAGGAAGTTGCAGCTCTAGGCTATAAGGACAGATCTTATCTCAGACAGGCCAGGAAGCCCAATGTTGGCATTTAGAGCCACCAAGAGGTGCCCAGACCATAACTACTCAACAGCCCAGCCCATGAGGGAAGTTCACTGTGTACCTGCCCTGACTGCTTTCCCGTCTGGAGGGTTGGACCACTGGCAGTGCTGGCACTGGCTTCACCACTGACTCTGGCATCAGGATGGAAGACTCTGGGGCTGGAGAACAGATAGCAGTCTTCCCTGAATGAGGGATACCGCATTGCTGATGCATACTTCTGCCTGGGAGATTACTGCACACTTACCAGTTAGTAGGATGTTCTTTAGCAGAGTCCGGGGTGTCTGATCCTCCAGGTTACCACTGACTGGAATGTGGGCCAGTCTGCCAATAGACTATGGGTGAAAGCACCATGCAACCATTCTGTTCTTTTGCCTTAGGATTCCTTCAAAGTGGCCTCCAGAGCAGAAATATACTAGAGGACCCCAAGAAGGCAGCCAGGGATCCTTTAGTGGTCAGTGGGCTAGGCACTTACCCTGGCTCCATGGGAATGCTGTCTGGCAGTTGTCTTTGTTTGGCTACTCAGCCTCCTAGAGGAAGGTGTTTTAAGTTGTGCTCTCTGGGAACTGTGTAAAGACCAATTTTCTGAGAGTTAAGTAAGGGAGTGGGAATGACAGGCTAGAGGACACACAGACATGTCTTCACCAGAGGTCTTGACCTAAAGCTCTTTTCTGTTAGGGATAGGAACTCAGAAACCAATTGTGCCTTCCAGAGCCTCTATGTCAAGAGGGGGTATGTGAATGAAAGGGAGCCATTTGGTATGGGAAGAAAGGGACTGAATGATCCAGCCAGTAAGGAGATCTGAAGAAGGCTTCACAGAATGACTTTACCAAAATCATAAAGGATAAGTAGGGTTTAGCCATACAGACAAGAGAAGCAATTGGAAAAATCTCCATTTCAAACACTTAAACAAAATTCAAGAATATATATTTTTAACACTTTTAAGTACTTGTCAAGGTCTGACAGCAGCCTCCACATGGGTCACCCCAGTCCTGTAAATCTCAGAGCCACATAAACATTCCCTGGGCATAGCTCCCATGTCATCATTCATAGGTATAAAATCTATCATGAATGACTTCCCACTCCATAAGGAAAAGTACTTCACTGTCCCAGTCTGGCAGGTGCCCACTTCTGCACCCTCTGCCCCATGAGATCTCCACAGCCCTCCCCCAGAAACAATCCCACCAAGTCATGACAAATTCCTGCTACCTATCAAAACATCCTCCTAGTTCTTGCCTCCAGAGAGTAGAGCTGAATGTGCAGGGAAAGGTGGGGACAACCTAGGAAGCAGGGACACATGCTTGGACACATCCTAGGTGGTGTGGGCGAAAGAGCCTAGAAAACTGAGCGAATTTTGCTTCCAGAAGTCGAAGACTCGGGCACAGTTGCACTCCGTGGTCCCGAGGCCTGGATGTCTGGAGCTCCAGGCTCGGGGTACAAACTGTTAAGCCGAGTCAGGCTAGGGATGTGGGTCAGTCTCAGTGCCCTGGGCACTGCACCTCTGAGACTGTTGCCCTCTCCAAATAAGGTTGGCTCTGGCTCCCACCTAGACCCCACTGCCGGGCCCTTCTAATTGCCCAAGAGTCGCCCTCACGTACCAAGCCCGGGCACTCCGGGGTCGCCGCGGGGTACGCGAATCCGCGGTATCCAGCACACGCCGCAGCAGCGTCCGCGTCGTAGGCTCGCTGTCTGAGGTGTAGCCGTCCGCCATCCTCTCGGCTTCTGGCACTAGCAAACGCCCAGGAAACCGCTGGAACTGGGTTCCCGCCGCCGTGTTTAAGGAAACTCTCGCGATGCTTCCGCACAGCCCCACGGGAATTGAAGTTCTTGCCCTGCACCAGGTGCTCGCGCGACTGCAAACTCCGGCTTTGGAGGCAGCCTTTCCAAACCTAAGGCTGGGCAACTGTATGCAACCAGTCCAAACTTTGGTGTTCTCTTCTATACGTCGAGGATGATCCGGACCCAATAAGTATTCGTGTGTATGTTTGCGCGCGTGTGATACTGGGGATAGAACCCGGGGGCCCTCTACCTCTGAGCTAAAGCACCAGCCCTTTTTATTCTGAGACAGGGTCTAGCTAATTTTCTGAGGCACGCTTTGAACTTGTGGTCCTTCAGTCTCCTGAGTTGCTGGAATTACAGATGTGCGCCACCTCAACTGAAGCATAGGCATATTTGTGTTTATGTTGTTAGAACGTTGGGTGTGATGACGCATACCAGTAATACCAGTAATGCGGGAGGCTAAGACAAAAGGATCGCCAGTTCAGCCTCGGCAATCTAACGAGAACCTATCTCAAAATTAAAGAAAGGGCTGGGGATGTAAGTCAGTGGTAAAGCACTCTCCAGCTCAATCTCCTGTGCCAAAATAAAAGGGGCTGGGCTAGGATATAAATCAGTGGCAAAGCACTTCTGGGTTCTATCCCTAGTACTGAAAACAAAACAAAACAAAGTAAAGCTTGGATTCTAGCTTCTGGAGCACACCTGTAGTTCCAGAAATTGGAGAAATTAGGTAGGCTGAGGCAGGAGGATCACAAGTTTGAGGCCAACCTGGGCAATTTAGCAAGACTTTTTTTTTTTTTTAAGAGAGAGGGTCAATGAGAGACAGAGAAAGAATCAATTTTATTTAGTTTTTCATGTGACTTTCGTTGCTCCAACACTTCTTTGTGTTATGTGGTGCTGGGGTTCTGCTGGGGTTTGAACCCTCATCCTTGCATATGCCAGGCAAGTGCTATAACCACCAAGCCACTATTCCTGTCCCCTAGACTGTCTTTTAAAAATATATATTTTGTAAAAGGAAAGCATATCAATATTCCTTGTTAAGAAAAGTATTCCTGGGGCTAGATTGGTGGCTGGGTGGTTATGGCGCTTGCCTGGCATGTGCAAGTACACAAGTTCAAACTCAAGCACCCACGTACACAACTAAGTGTCAGAGCAATGAAACCATGTGAAAAACTCAATAAAAATTCATTCTCTCTCTCACTGTCCTTCTCTCTTAAAAAAAAAAAAGTACTCCTGGGCCTGGAGCTGTGGCTCGGCCATTCAAACTACAGCAGCATATACACAACCAAGTGTCTGAGGAATGAAACTCACATGAAAAACTAAATGAAAAATTGCTTCTTTCTCTCTCACTGTCCCCTTTTCCTGTAAAAAAGCTATCTATCTATATAATATATTCCTGGGCTGGAGAGGTGGCTCAACAGTAGATCACTTGCCTGATGTGTGAGCACCTGAATTTGATCCCCAGTGCTACATACACAAAAAATGAAGGGGGAGAGATGAAAAAATAAAATTACCTCTCTTTTTTTAAAAAAAATTCTTTATCATTTATGCCTGATCTCTGTGTTATCTGACAATATTTTTTCGATAGTGGAGATAGAACCCAGGAACAATCTACCTCTGAGCTACATCCCCAGTCTTTTCTAAAAATTATTTTATTTTGAAAAAAATACATTTTTTTTGATACACAGTCTTCATAAATTGTCCAGGCTGGCCTCAAACTTGTGATCCTCTTGCCTCAGCCTCCTGAGTAGCTAGGATTACAGGTGTGCACCACCATGTCTGAATATCTGACTTAACTTGGTAGCTCTTTGCAGACACATTTTGATGGTCACTATCAAGCACCTAAATTCAGTTGTTTTTGTTTTCAGTGATCCTGAGGACTGAACTCAGGGGCTTGTGCATGTTAGGCAAGTGATCTACCATCAACAGACTTGCCTAGACCTTGTGTGTGTGTGTGTTACTGGGACTGGGGATGGAATCCTGGGCCTTGCACATGGCAAGCAAATGCTCTACCACTGAGCTACATCCCCGGTCCTAGCCCTTGATTTTGAGACAGAGCCTGCAAAGTTGCCTAGTTTGACCTCAACTCTTTTTTTTTTTTTTTTTTTTAAGAGAGAGGAAGAGGGCTGGACCAGTGGCTCAGCAGTTATGTGCTTGCCTCACCATGCGCAAGGATACAGGTTCAAACTCCAGCACCACATACACAATGAAGTGTTGGAGCAATGAAGGCCACATGAAAAACTAAATAAAACTGATTCTCTTTCTCTCTTACTGTCTCTGTCTCTTTAAAAGAGATAGAGAAAGATAAATCAACTTTATTTTTCATCTGGCCTTTGTTTCTCTGATACTTAGCTGTGTATGTGGTGCTGAAATTTGAACCCAGGTCCTCCCACATGCCAGACAATTGCTGTAACCACCGAGCCACCACTTCAGCCCCTTGAACTCAACTCTTTTTTATTAAGAGAGAGGGAGAGGGGCTAGAGTGGTAGCTCAGTGGTTATGGTGCATGTGTGGCATGTGCAGGAACGCAGGTTCAAATCCCAGTACCACATAGGCGACAAAGTGTAGGGGTAACAAAAGCCACATGAAAGGGCTGGAGCGGTGGCTCAGCGGTTTCGGCACTTGCCTGGCAAGCATGAGGACCCTGGTTCAAACCCCAGCACCACATACACAACTGAGTGTTGGAGCAACTAAGGCCATGTGAGAAACTAAATAAAGTTGTTTTTCTCTTTCTCTGTCTCTCTCACTGTCCCTCTCTCTTTAAAAATAAAAAAAGAAAAAGGAAAAAAAAGCCACATGAGAAACTAAAAGTGGATTCTTGGGACTGGAGCAGTGGCTCCGCAGTTCCGGCGCTTGCTGGGCATGCGTGAGCACCACATACACAACAAAGTGTCAGAGCAATGAAAGCCACATGAAAAACTAAATAAAACTTGATTCTGTCTTTCTCTCTCACTATCCCTCTTCTCATTATGAAAAAAAATTCTTTCTCTCTCACCATCCCTCACTCTTTAAAAAGAGGAGGAGGGGGCTATAGCCATGGCTCAGCAGTTAACAGCACTTGCCTGGCATGTTCGAGGTCACGTTGTTTGAACCCCAGCACCACATCGTACGCAATGAAGTGTTGGAGCAACAAAAGCCGCATGAAAAACTAAATAAAATAGATTCTTTGTCCCTTTCTTAAAAAAAAGAAAACGAAAAAAGGAGGAGGGAGGTTGGGTGGGGTGGATATTGACTAAATTGTATTGCTATATTGTGTGCATCTATATGTGACAACAAATTCCATCATTATGTACAACTATAGTGCACCAGTTTAAAAAAAAAAGAAAGAAAATCATTTTTCCTCCTATATGGCCTTTGTTTCTCAGACACTTGGTTGTGTATGTGGTGCTGGGGTTTGAACCCTGGTCCTTGCACATGCGAGGCAAACACTCAAATTGCTAAGCTACCACCTCAGCCCCTTGACTGATCTTCCTACCTCAGACTTCCAAGTAGCTAGGACTATACGCATGTGCCACTGCACCCAACTACTACATGTTTAAAATAAGCAAACAGCTAGGCCTAGTGGCACATGCCTTTAATCCCACCAACTCAGCAGGCTGAGGCAGGAGGATTGCAAGTTCAAGGCCAGCATTAGCAACTTAGCCAGGCCCTAAGCACCTTGGTAAAACCCTATCTCATAAAAAATAAAAAGGGCAGGAGATGTAACTGAGTGGTAAAGCACCCTTGGATTCAATTCCCAGTATCAAAACAAAAATCTCAAACAAAAAACTCTGAGTCTAAGTGAGAGAGTAAGGGAGCATGGAGTAAGATTGGCAAGGTTCTTTTTTGTTTGTTAGTTTTTCTTTAAAACAAGGACAGTGTGAGAGAGAGAAGCAATTTTTATTTAATTTTTTTCATGTGACTTTCATTCCTCTGACACTTTGTTGTGTACATGGTGCTGGAGTTTGAACCTGCATACTAGCGCATGCCAGGCAAACACCATAACAACAGAACCACCGCTCCAGCCCCAGAAAACATTCTAAATGGAAATAGAAAGTTTCTAGAGATGTGTAGAAGCAGTGGCTCCACAGTTCCAGCAGTTGCCTGGCATGCGCGAGGATGCAAATTCAAACCCTAACATCACATAGTCAAATGAAATGTCAGAGCAACAAAAGCCACGTGAAAAACTAAAATTATTCTTTATCTCTCTCTCTCTCTCTCTCTCTTTTTAAAGAGAGAGGGACAGTGAGATAAAGATTTTTTTTTGAGGGAAAGGGACAGTGAGAATCAATTTTATTTAGTTTTTCACATGGCTTTCGTTGCTCGGACACTTCGTTGTGTATATGATGCTGGGGTTCAAATCTGTGTCCTTATGCATGCCAGGCAAGTGCTGGAACTGCTGAGCCACCACTCCAGCAGCCCCCCCGCCCCCGTTATGTTTTTTTCCCCCCGTTATGTTTTAAGTGTAGAAGACTAATTATTGATTAAAGGTGACTTTACGTACTGGAAAAGAGAGTTTCATTGAGCATAATCTTCAATATTCTGTGGATAAATATCAGTTTGATCTTTCTTCATTTTTTAAGACAGGGACTGAATCATATCAATAACTGTATAACAATGAAAATATGTAACAGACACAATGATCTTCTGCTGAATTTTATCTCTACTGAATGCACTTAAAGTTAAAAAAGTGTATATTCATTCAGGCACAGTGGCCATACCTGTAATTCGAACTACTCGAGAGGCTGAGGATGATCAAAATTTCAGCACCAGCCTCAGCAATTTAGCAAGGCCCCAAACAACTTAGTGAGACCCTTTCTCAATATAAAAAATAAGAAGAGCTGGAAATTGGGGCTGACGCCAGTGGCTCAGTGGTTGAAGCGCGTTCTTGGCATGCACGAGGACCCGTATTCAAACCCCAGCACCACATATAGAACTGTCAGAGAAAGGAGGCCATATGAAAAAATAAACATCAATTCTCTCTTCCTCTCTCCCTCTTTAAAAAAAAAAAAGAGTTGAGGTCAACTGCTGGAACAGTGGCTTGGTGGTTGGAGTGCTTACCTGGCATGTGCATGGACCCTGATTCAAACCCAAGCACTACATACAAAACAAAGTGTCAGAGAAGCAAAGGCCAGATGAATAAATAAAATTGATTATTTCTCTCTCCCCCCCCGCCAAGAAAAAGGAAAGAAAGAATAAAGGGCTGGGGATGTGGTTTAATGGATAAGCACTCCTGGGTTCTATCCCTAGCACTAAAAAAAAAAAAAAGGTAGCTCAGTAGAAGAGCATCCCCTAGATTCAATTTCCAATACCAAAAAAAAGCACTAAAAAAATTTAGTGTGCATTGTTTATACCATTGCATAAATATTTCACTCAAATGAATATACACCTTTTACTGTATGCCAATCACACTAAATAATGCATTTCTGGAATTGAAGGAGTCTAAACTGTTGGCCCTAGCTGCTTAGGCCAGAAGGAATGGGACTTTCTCCTATTACATGTGAGCGAAAAACCACACAAATAATCAGGATCACATTGTCTATGTAGATAAATGCAATAGTAATGTCTGGGTGTTGGAAATAAGAAAAGTTGCTTTTTTCCCCCAAATGGTCTTGTAAAACATTTTAAGCATGAGTCCTCTTTGTGATAAAGAACAATAAAGAAAAAAATGTATGGGTTAAGGGTTGTGCTGTAATCCATGCTAAGGAAGCTGAGGAGGAATCCAAGTTCCAGGCCAGCCTCGCAATTTAGGGATACCCTATCTCTATATGAAAATAAAAGGGTCAATGGCACACTCCTATAAATCACTCTAGAGGCTGAGGCAGGAGGATTGCAGTTTCCAGGCCAGCCTGGGCAACTTAATGAGACCCTGTCTCAAAATAAAATTTTAAAAAAGGCTGGGGACATAGCTCAGTGGCAGGGTTAAATCCCCAGAACCTAAAAACAAATAAATAAAAAGGGCTTAAGAGTAGCTTAGAGATAGAACGCTCCTGAGTTCAGTTCCCAGTACTGCAGAGGAGGGGAGATGGGGAGGGGAGATGAGGAGGGAAAATCAGGAAAAAGGGTGAAAACCGACTAGAAAAAAATGGACAAAAAGGAAGGCTAGTTTGCAGGTAGTGTATTGCCTGTCCCCACCCTGGTTTTCAGTCTCTTTCATTCACGCTTTAAAATATTTTCTCCCAAAGATGTCAAGGAAGCGGGTGAGATGTTTTGTTATAATGCAAGTCCTTTCGCTTAAAATCCTTCAACAGTTTCTAGTCACCTGAAAAATAAAATACCAAATTCTCTAACATGGCGCAGTTTGGTATCTTTCAGCGCTTCTGCTACCCTGGCTGTCTGCTTCCACGCCTTTTAAGGGGGAAGAACAGGCTGTAACTCCCAAAGATTTCAGGATTCTAACTTTCTGGGCCTCTGACTACCACTCCTGTGTTCTCTTCTGCCCCAGTCGTTCCTTTGTAGCGGTTATTTATTTATTTATTTTTTAAAGAGAGAGGGACAGTGAGAGAGAAAGAGAGAAACGACTTTATTTAGTTTTTTTTTTTTTTTTTTTTAAAGAGAGAAGGACAGAGAGAGAGAGACAGGGAGAATCGATCTTTATTGAATTTTTCACATGGCTTTCGTTGCTCCGACACTTAGTTGTGTACGTGGGTGCTGGGGTTTGAACTCGTGTACTTGCGCATGCCAGGCAAGCGCCATAACCACCGGGCCACCGCTCCAGCCCCCTTTATTTAGTTTTTCACATGGCCTTAGTTGCTCCAACACTTAGTTGCGTACGTGGTGCTGGGGTTTGAACCTGGGTCCTCTGCCAGGCAAGCGCTGAAACTGCTGAGCCACCGCTCCAGCCCTGTAGCGTTTATTTATTTATTTTTTTTAAAAGAAAGAGGGACAGTGAGAGAGAGAGAGAAAGAGAGAAAGAACTTTATTTAGTTTTTCACATGGCCTTAGTTGCTCTAACACTCAGTTGTGTACCTGGTGCTGGGGTTTGAACCCGGGTCCTTATGCTTGCAAGGCGAGCGCTGAAACTGCTGAGCCACCGCTCCAGCCCCTGTAGCGTTTATTTTTGATTAGCCATTCATTGGCCAGCATTCACATCTATTATCGAAAAAACAAAACTTTATCGCTTTAAGGGATCAGGCTCCAAGAGAAATGCCAGGTCGCTCTGGCTCCCTGCAACTCCCTGTACCGCATACAGCAAATAGACACCTATTATTGACTTACATTACTGAGTCAATGCAGGCTAAGTCGGGAGAGAGTCTCCCATGCAGATAAAGCGGCTCCTGAGCTATTTGGGGGCAACGAGGCCCAGATTTCCTCTTCTTACTCTTCCCGCCGGAATGTCTTCCACTCAAAGGTGCTCAACGTTTGGGTACAGCTTCTTTCAGGTAACACCACCTCGCTTTAATCTTGGTCCGCAGTAACCCGACCTCTTCCTTAGGCGGCGCTCAGAGCCGCAGACGCCGAGTTCGCGCGAAGCGTCACTGCACTTGTCTCCACGGGCGCTTGCCCACAGCGCTTGCGTACTGATGTCCGGGCCGCCTATCTCCCCCCACCCCAACGGGATTCCGGGTCCTTGTAAGGAGCAGTTCATGCACCAGCATTCCACTAGCACACAGTTCTTTCGTCCACCAAGGATGAGCCAGGTCTGGATAAGAAGCTGTTCTCGGGAGGTTGTTGTGGTGCCCTCCCTGGAAAGCAGCCGGAATAAGTACGCCCCCGCTCCGGAAGTGAGCAGCCTCTGGCGCGGTGCATTGTGGGGGGCGTAGTCCTCCTTTCCAGGCGGTCCTTGGCGGCGTCCCCCGGGCCGACTCCGGAGCGCAGGCGGACGGCCGGGCGGGTGGCGCGGCGCGGGCCGGCGGGAAGCATATTCTGGGCACGGGGCGCCAGGCCGGGCCGCTTGCGCCCGGCGGCAATAGTGGGAGGCCGCCCAAGGCCTCGCGCGGCGCCGCCCGTCGAGGGGCTGGCGGCGGCGGACCGACCGGGCCGTCGAAGAGCTCTGAAGGCTGGTGGGCCGGGCCGAGCCGTACGGCGCAGCCATGCCTGGCTTTACGTGCTGCGTACCGGGCTGCTACAACAACTCGCACCGGGACAAGGCACTGCACTTCTACACGTTTCCCAAGGACGCTGAACTGAGGCGCCTCTGGCTCAAGAACGTGTCCCGTGCTGGAGTCAGTGGGTGCTTCTCCACCTTCCAGCCCACCACGGGCCACCGTCTCTGCAGCGTTCACTTCCAGGGCGGCCGCAAGACCTACACGGTGCGCGTTCCCACCATCTTCCCACTGCGCGGCGTCAATGAGCGCAAAGTAGCGCGCAGACCTGCGGGAGCCGCGGCCGCCCGCCGCAGGCAGCAGCAGCAACAGCAACAACAACAACAGCAGCAGCAGCAGCAACAACAGCAACAACAGCCCTCGCCTTCCGCCTCCACTGGCCAGACCGCCCAGCTGCAGCCAAACCTGGTGTCTGCTTCCGCGGCCGTGCTCCTCACCCTTCAGGCCGCAGTAGACAGCAGCCAGGCTCCGGGATCTGTGCCGCCTGCCCCCTCCACTCCCACCGGAGACGATGTGAAGCCCATCGACCTTACAGTGCAAGTGGAGTTCGCAGCCGCAGAAGGTGCAGCTGCCGCAGCTGCCGCTTCGGAGCTAGAAGCTGCTACAGCAGGGCTGGAGGCCGCGGAGTGCCCTATGGGCCCCCAGTTGGTGGTAGTAGGGGAAGAGGGCTTTCCGGATACTGGCTCCGACCACTCTTACTCGTTGTCGTCAGGCACCACGGAGGAGGAGCTCCTGCGCAAACTGAACGAGCAGCGGGACATCCTGGCGCTGATGGAAGTGAAGATGAAAGAGATGAAGGGTAGCATCCGCCACTTGCGTCTCACCGAGGCCAAGCTGCGCGAAGAACTTCGTGAGAAGGATCGTCTTCTTGCCATGGCTGTCATCCGTAAGAAGCACGGAATGTGAATGGGTCCTCCTGTGGCCTGCAGAACTCCTGGACCCCTTCCAGCCCTAGGAATCCTCAGGCTGATGCTGAACTCCCCCATTAGTGTGGCTGACAGTACTGAGACATAGGGCAGCTGGATGCTTGCTGGTGATCTGGCACCCTCACGTAGGACCTCAGACTTCACTGATGACACCAGCAATTATGACTTTGTCTACCCTCCCTCCCCAGTTTATGTTGCAGGTTCTGGTTAAGCAGAGGCTTCAGAACCACTGAACTTAAAACTTACCCTGGAGGGATACAGGTGGGATGCCCAGGGACTGTGGGTTTGGGAAAACTACACCTTAAGGTTTGCCACCAATCAGAGAGGACTCTACTGTGTGTAGTGATAAAGATCCAAATAACATCAGTTCTTCTCATGCTTAACCTTTCCAGGTGCAGCCTGTGATTCTGATGGGGACTAGTTGATCTGTGCCTGTGTCTCCTAGGACCTCCCTATCCATGTGGCCATTTATAGGGGATCTGGGGAATCTACTGATGGCGATCCAGCTTGCCAGAGACTTAGGTTTATCCTGTTATGTTTGCTACTGGTTACAAATTCTATTTTCTGTACAATTAGTCAGACTAAAGTTTTCACTGTGTTTGTTTGGCAAAACAAATTAAACAAAAAGTAAGGTTTTTATTTGGGTTTCGCCATTTTATTTTTATAAAAATCTAAGTGTCCTTGAAATTTGGGGAAATAGGGCTGTTTGAAAGACCAGACTGCCCTGAGAGTAAAGATGCTTCAAATGACTAGGTTTCTCTATAAAGAGGCCCTAAGTACAAGGATCCTGGCGTCAAGGTCCTCATACTTTCTAGCCCAGTTCACCCCTCAAAATTTGGAAACACCATCAAATGGTCCCATGGGTTTTCTTCCTTTTTCCTTTTTACAACAAGATGCAACTGAGACTAAGATGAACTGTTTAGTTCCTTCTACCTCTGAGTTTAAAATTATCTCTTGAATTTTTAGCTTGTGTTGAAGTTTGCTCACCATTCCATCCCTAAGGCCTAGTACAGTGCCTGGTTACACATGTGTATGCAGTTACTCAATCCAGTGAAGACCACAGCTGGAACCAGCCGTGACTTCTTTTCAGGACTGTTGTGCAGACATCTTTGCCTTGGTACACCTTCAACGTGTAAGAGTTAGAGGGCATTAAGGAGTTGGAATTTGTGTGCTTTTGTGTTTTTGGCTACCTTTATCTTTTGGATATTGGAGGGACACGGGTGACATTTTTTTATCTGTAGCGCCAAGTAATTTAGCTCAAAGCCAATTGAGACGTGAATACCTTTTTTTTTTTTTTTTAAAGAGAGAGGG
>PVKS010022139.1:0-34199 GCA_004027875.1 Aplodontia rufa | reverse complement strand
TTTTTTTTTTCAGTGCTAGGTCTTGAACTAGAACCTGGTGTAAGATAGGGAAGTAGTTTACTATTGGGTAAATCCTCAGCCCTTGATAGTGGGATTTTAACCCAGTTCTCTCTCTCTCTCACACACACACTCACACATATACAGAGAGAGAGAGAGAGAGAGAGAACAAAGGAGAGGAGAGGAGAGGAGAGGAGAGGAGAGGAGAGGAGAAGAGAGAAGAGAAGAGAAGAGAAGAGAAGAGAAGAGAAGAGAAGAGAAGAGAAGAAAAGAAAAAGCACTTCTTTTAAGTCTACCACAATAGTTTCCCAAATGACAGGCACATGCCTTGCTTCCAAAGGCTCAGAGTCGGGAAATCTGAAGCTTAGCTGTGATTCACGAACTAGTAAAGGTTTACACTTGCCTCGTTGCCTAGTTTAACCATAAATCTATGACCTTTAATACCAAGAAAAGATATTAAGAAGCTGTAAATCAATTTAAAATAAAGCAGCTAGGCACAAAATCATATGTTGACAGTATTATATTAATGGTTATTTTGCCTCCCAAACTTCTAGTTTATCCAGTGTTTTAGAGTAAATATGATGTAAGAATAAAAGGGTCACTTCAAACAAAAAGCTATAAAACTTCAGGCCTTCTGCTTTAACTTGAGAGTTCAAGGTTTCATCTCCCTTCTGAGCAAGAAGAAAAGTTTTGTTTTCATTTCTACTAAAAATAATAATTATGGATAGAATAATGCAGTTTAAAAGAATTGGCTCTTATTCTATCTTTGGAATTTCCCGCTCCAGACAACCCTTTCTTTCTTGGCAAAATATGACAGAATGATTTGAAAGAAAGAAAAAAAATACTTAAGTGTTTGAGGCCAGAAGTTAATTGAATAAGACCTTGGATTCTGATGAGTTTGTGTTTTATGCTTGATTAACTTGTTTTAATACCAAAAAATGCTTAGGAAACCCAATTATCATGCCACTTAATCTGAGTTATTGGCTGATATCTGCTAGTTTCTGGATGTCTTACTGACCACGTTATATTTCCTGCTATGATGTGCAAGAGACACTGAGCCTCCGTTTGGAAAGAAGGTGAGCATGTCGCAGGAACAATTGCCCCAAACAAATTAAACTCTTAGATTCTCAGATCCTGCCACTTAGAGCTTGTGCTCTTTGGTTACCAATAGACTTTTAGCCCTAAGGGTAGGATGGATAGTGTAAGAAAATTAAAGCACCAATATTTTCCTATAATTTGCCCATTTTCTACCAGTGTGGCTACTACCACCCTGTTACATTTTTTACTTTGTTTAAAATAAGGACATTGAGTACAATGCTTGGAGAAGAATAAAGGAGGTAGGAAAGGTAGTAACTGAAATCATGACATCTGATTCTGGAGCTGCTGGCCATATTATAAAGAACGACATGCACAATATTGCTGATTCTGTCTCTACCCAAAATACCTACTCTTAAGTTAGAGGCTATCTTTCTTCACTTGCTAGAGGGAGGCAAGAGGGGGCCAGATGAAAGTCTCCTGAAGGACCATTGGAAATTCTCAGATGATCTTTTAAAATAAGGATTCTTTTAATCCCAACTCCATAGATGAGCATTAAGGGTCTATGGACCTCACATCCCACAGCTATTTGCAACATTGCATTAATGAATTTTTCTCATGAAGGAGTTCTTTTTTTTTTTTTAGAGAGAGGGACAGTGAGAGAGACAGAGAAAGAGAGAAACAACTTTATTTAGTTTTTCACATGGCCTTAGTTGCTCCAACACTCAGTTGTGTACGTGGTGCTGGGGTTTGAACCCGGGTCCTCGTGCTTGCCAGGCAAGCGCCGAAACCGCTGAGCCACCGCTCCAGCCCCATGAAGGAGTTCTTGAAAGCTATCAGATTCTCATGGGTTTCTGTGACCCATAAAATATTGAATAAGATCTAATACTCCTAAATTCATCAAACTTCTAGGCATAGCTATTTCTCTGGAATACCAGCAAATTATGAGAATAAAGGAAATAACAGGTAGAAAAGAGGAAGAATGAGCCATTGCTTCTTGCCCAGGCGATGTGGGACCACAGCTTTCAAGCACAGAATTGTACGAAGCAGGATTGATGGACCCACTGCATGAAGGCCACTCCCATAACTCTCAGGTTCCCCAGATGACTCAGTGTGGGACCCCATGCAGAGTGGGTTTTTTCTTCATTATACCAAATATTTGGAGAAGAGTATTAAAACCTGTGAACTACTGAGATCTGTGGATTCAACCTGATTTCTCTTTTATGCAGCTATTTAACTGAATAGCTGCTATTTGCCACATATGTTAGACACTAAAGATAAGGTGGTGAACTAAACAGGAATTACAAGGAAAGAATAAGCAAGACTTAATTCAGCCAAATTTGTATAGGAATTGGGGTACAATGACAGCTCCTTGAACTGCTTTGTTAATCCCAAATTATTTCCCAAACTTAGAAGTTTAGAACGAGAGGAAAACCTGATGATTACCTAGTCCAGTCCTCTTAAGTTACAATAGAGACTAAGAGCCAAGTTTAAGGTCACCCAGTCAGTTCAGGTGGCAATGTGGAACTGGATCCTAGGATTTCTTTCATCTCACAAATTCCTCTTTGCTCTATTTTAAACTGTACCTCTACAACCTATCTATACTATTCTGTTTGTAGAGTCTATCAATCTCAGAAACCCGTGAACCCTCCCAAATAACTAGATGCCAACCTACCATCCCTGGGACACCTCCTCTGAACATCAAGAGACTCATCTCACATACCAGATAACAGGGAGGAAGAAAATTCAGAATTGATTGTAAAATATGCAGGTTGATAAAAGATGATACCTAAAAAGAATTAGAATAATTTTAATGCTTAAACTCAGCGTGTGCTAAAAAAAAAAAAAAAAAAAAAAAAAAAGGAAAAACTATCATCCCTGGCTCTTTAAAACCTTGGTGTCAACTGGTCCACTCGCTCATGATGTCACATGCAGTTTGATGTTGTCTGGGCAACTCGGTAAACATACTGCTAACTCCATTGTCTAATTCCCTTCCCTGAGTGAGATCCGGAGGCAACCAGGCTTCATTAGTTCAGGTGCTAGCCTCAGGGAACTACTTGTTTTAATTAGAGGGATGAAATGGCATTTTAATTGTGCACAATGATTAATAAACATGCTGAGCTGCTGCATAATGATCTGCTCTTGAAGAGCTCTCTCCCCTACTCGCGATATCTACATCCATTAACTGATTGTTATCCAGGTTGAGAGCCATCGAGTTCTTCCTCCAACCAAATTGCACCTTGTCTGTCCTCTGGTTTCTCTGCTAATAATAATTATTAGAGCTAAGTTCCACTTTTTTGGGGTTTTTTTTTTTTTTTTTTTTTGCTTTTTGTAGTAACAGAGAGACAAGAGTAGAATGGAGAGAGCTTACAAAGTGGCATAGTCTATGTAATTTATTTCAGTGAACTTCCTTGTAAAAGGGAGATAATGGTAGGACCAACCTGACAGGGCTTTGCAAAGATTAAATGATAAAATGCAAGCTCAGCACTTCGGGGAGAGCTGACCCAGAGTGAGCACCCCGAGAATGGTAGCTGCCACCATCATCAGCATCAGCATCAGCATCACCATCGCCAAGAGAACAGCATGTTGGTCAAGATTAGACACTTCTGAATGTTCTTCGTAGGGGTTACCATGTTCACTCTGTGTCCTGATTTAGGAAGCATTTGCTAAAAGTTGGAGGTCAACCTGGTGATTTTCCCTCCATTTCTCCTTTATAGGATATGAGAGTATGGGAAGCATGTGCAAAGAAGGTCATAGATTTTAAAGGGTTCATCACACCTCTCCAGAGTTTAATAAACTACAAGGTATGCATCTGAACTTTAGTGAAAACAGAAAACCGAACAGCAGAGTAACTTCCCCTACTAAACCGCACGTGCTTGGGACTGATGATAGTTTTATCGGCTGCTATTATAATTTGGTGAGTCCTGACAACCTTACAACTTTTTACCCTAGTGCTGACACTAGAAAATTGTTTTCCCTCGTGTCTTCAGGAAATCGTTGCTCAAGGTCACACAGCTGCCTCCAAGTCTTTGACTTGACTTGGTTTGGAAGGAAACAGTCTTGATGAAGCCCAGGGCAACTGCCACTATCTACTATTATTTTATTGACAAATTTATTTGTTGAACAATCATATAAGTTTTTAATGAAATAATATCATATGTATATAGATTCTGAAGATTAGATTTACCCCCAAGAGTGCCCATCCTTATCCCTCCCCTCCCCTTCCCAGAACATTTCTACAAATGTATTAGGTTGTAAACATTACACCTTTTCTGGATTTAACACATGATAATAGACTGCCTTTCTCAATGGTCAGGGTCTAGCTCCAGCCTCCACAGAGGAGTGGAGACATTGGACCCTTGGTTCTTTGGGTTAGGCTGACTTCACTCAGCATAATTTCTTCCATAGCCATCCATTTACCTTCAAAGGCTGCAATATCATTGTTTCTAATTGTTGAGTAGAACTCCATGGTATATATGTACCACAGTTTTTGGATCCATTCATCCAGTGAGGGACATCTGGGTTGTTTCCATAATTTAGCTATTGTAAATTGAGCTGCTATGAACATAGATATTGCTGTGTCACTGTAACGTGCTGATTCTAAATCCCCTGGAAAGATTCCCAGGAGAGGAATAGCAGGATCGTATGGTGACTATCTTCTATTTGTAAGTGTCTGTTGTGGTGTTTGGTACTGCAAAATTGGTTCTGTTCTTGAGTTTGAATAATCAGAGACAGTATTTTTTTGGAAAAAGGCCAGCTGATCTATCGATCTGTTTAGCCTTATTTTTTGATATACTACCATAACTACACACCAATAAACTCCCCTATGCCTAAGAAAAGTCGATTAGCTATGACTAAGTGTGAGAGAACCTCAATGTAAAACCTGCTGTCTATCCTATGAAATGTTAGGGATTCGTGGAAACGAGTCTGCCCCACTGAAGACGTCCTCTGTACCAGGGTCATTACAGTTCAGGGAAGCAGATATGATTGATGACGCGGGCCGAATTTTACCTTGCCTCCAGGGCACTCCTAATTCTTGCTGTAGATCTTTTAAAGGCACACCGTTGTCTGCAAGAGTCAAAGGGGAAAGGTGATTGAACTCTTTTTGCCATGGCAGAGCAGAGAAAAGTTTTGGAATAGATGCTGGACCTGAAATATCTAGGATAGGAGAGAGGGGGGAAAAAGAATGTATTTTCTTATCTCCCACATCCCTAGCTAGGAAGTCTTTTAAAGTGATCACCTGAAGTTTTGCTGAAATGTAAATATACACTTATTACAATGACTAACGTTAAACATACTGACGAGAGGCTGGGGAGGCAGCTCAGTGTTAGAAAACTTGCCTAGCATGCACAAGTACTGCAAAAACAAATAAAAATGAAACAAAACCCAAAAAAAATGACTCGTGAAGGCTTGCTGACAATGTAGTAGAAAGGTAATTTACAACTAGTACGGGTAGCACATTATATTTCAGCAATGTAAAATTTTCAAATATGTTTGGAAGACAGCTTTGCAGTTTCCTATATTAGGCATGCAACTTCCATGCAATCCAACATTCCACTTTACAGCATTAAAATGAGAATTGAAAGTAATATCCACACAAAGACTTGCATATAAATATTCATAGCTTTATTTGCAAACATCAAAAATTGAAACCAAAACGTCTCTCAACAAGGGACCAAATTAAACTGTTGTGCATCCAACCGATGAAATATTACTCAGCTAGGAAAAAGAAGGAACTATTAATACATGAAATTATGAAGATGGACGTCAAACTAATTATGCTCAGAGACAGAAACCAGATAGAAGAGCTGTGAGCTCTACTGATAGAAAACAGAGCAGTGGTTGCTGCAGATGAGTGAGGTGCAAAAGAGATCACAAAGGAACATGGGCACACTTTGGAATAATGGATATGCTGCTGATCTTAATTGCTATTATGGCTTCATGGGCATGTACCATGTACATATGCCTAAACATACATACACATATATATATATATACACGCATACATATATATACACACATGCACACATACACACACACACACATATATACACACACATATATATATACACACATATATATACACATACATATATACACACACACATACATACATGGTATGAATGGCAACTATACTTCAATGAAATTGTTATTGCTTACCTGAAAATTTTTGAGCATGGTATCCGTGCTAAAGGGGCTGGTTGGGATAGATTTTGGTTTGAAACTGTTACAGTGTAGTACATTAGTCTCTGGTGAACACACACACATTATTATTTAAAACTACCTATTACGTAAAGAGATGGGATCACAAAACCAATGCCTTTGTGGAGATAGACAATTAAATATATGGAAAGACTTTAATAATCATATGAATAAAAATATTCCTGTGTAAATATGCTTGAAATAAACTCTTGGTTTCTCAGAATCTTTCAAATAACCAGTCTAGTAATACCATGGTCAATTATGGGAGTAGGTTATCTTTCTAATTTTTTTCTCCAACTTTAGAAGGGACGATGAAGAGAGAGTGTTCAGGAGAATCCAACTTTAATCTGCTATTACTCGCTGTCTAGCCCTTTGACTTAGCAGAGTTCGCCATTCCTAGCTACAGCTTTTCTTACCCAATGCTGACACCTCTGAATCATGCCACTGATGAGTCCTTCATTCACAGTGGGTTCTTCCTTCCCACAGACGGACCTCATTAACCTCACCTGACTTTTCTTCCAATGCTGAGGTTTTGGAAAGAAGTTTAAAAATATTTTTAATTTGTTCCTTTTAAGTTATACATGACAGTAGGATTTGTTTTAACATAATAATAAAAGCATGGAATATAATTTGTTCTAATTCAGTCCCCAGTATTTCCACTTCCCCTCCTCTCCTCCCTCCCTCTGTTCCCTTTGCTATACTCTGCTGATCTTTCTCCTATTTACTTGTGTTTTTTTTCAGTTACATCTTGTGGACGCACATGATGGTTAGAGTCACTGTGCTTTGTTCACATATGTACAGAGGAAAGTTAGGAAGGGGTTATTCCATTGACATTCTCTTCCCTTCCCTTCATTTCCCTGTGTCTATTCCACTGTTTTTTCCTTTTCTCTCTTTTAAAGAGAGAGGGACGGTGAGATGTATATATATAGAGAGAAGGACAGAATCAAATTTTATTTAGTTTTTCATGTGGCTTCCGTTACTCTAACACTTTGTTGTGCATGTGGTGCTGGGGTTTGAACCCGCATCCTTGTGCATGCAAGGCATGCACTGGTACTGCTGATTCACCACTCCAGCCCCTCTCTTCTTCTTTTTTTTAACCCATAACCTCCTCATTTTGGATTAACTTCTGCATATCTGAGAAAACATTTAAACTTTGACTTTTGAGGATTGGCTTATTTCATTTAGCATAATTATTTCCATTTCCATCTATTTACCAGCAAATGCCATAAAGTCATTCTTCATGGCTAAGTAATACTCTTATATATCAAGCCACGTTTTCTTTATCCATTCATCTGTTGAAGGACACCTAGATTGGCTCTGTAGCTTGGCTTTTATGAATTGTGTTGCTATAAACGTTGATGTGGCTGCATCCATGTAGCATGCTGATTTTAAATCCTTTGGATATATATCAATGAGTGGGATAGCTCAGTCCTATGGTGGTTCCATTCCTAGTTTCTTGAGGAATTTTTGTTCTGGTTTCCAGAGTGTTACACTCATTTGTAGTCCCACCAACAATGTGTGAGTATACTTTTTCCCCGTATCTTTTACCCAGTCAGAATGTCAATCATCAAGAATATAAGTAACATCTACACTTTTCTATTCATTCAACATAGTCTTCATTTTGAAGGGATTTGTTGCTACCATTCATACTCGCATACGTATTGACAATGTAACTTGAACCCGGCCCATTCGCCTCCTCCCTGAGCTCTTGTCTCCACTGTAACTCCCCACTATATCAGATATAAATGACCATATACATACATATTAATTTTTGAATTTTCTAGTTTTAAATGCCTGCATGAGTATCATTTGGCTTCTCAGGGGAATCTAAGGTACCATACAGTATTGATAATCACCCTTTTCCCTCCTTCTCCTCCCTCCCTCTCTCCTGTCCCCTCTTTCTTTCCCCACCCTTTCATAGCTGTATTTCCCCCAGATTATGTGCCACTTTGAACATAAGGTAAATAAGGTAAATAAGCTTTATTAACTTTCACCTATCCTAGGTTTTACTCCGGCTTCCACATATGAGAGAAAACGTCTGACCCTTAGGTCTCTGGGTCTGGCTTATTTCACTCACCATGATTTTTCCATTTCCATTCCTTTAGCGGCAAAAGCCATGATATTGCTCTTTCTAATAGCTGAGTAGAACTCCACTGTGTGTATATATATACTACAGTTTTTGGATCCATTCATCCAGTGAAGGGCATCTGGGCTGATCACTGTAAATTGAGCTGCTATAAACCTTGATGTAGCTGTGTTACTCTAATAAGCTGATTCTAGCTCTTCTGGGAAAATACCCTGTAGTGGGATAGCTGGGTCACACAGTGGCTCCATCCCTAATTGTCTGCGGAGTCTCCACACTGCTTTCCAGAGCGGCTGTACCAGTCTGCAGTCCCACCAACAGTGTGCTAGTGCTCCTTTCTCCCCACAGCCCCTCGAGTATCTGTTATTGTTCATATCCTTCAACTTTGATATTCTCACTAGAGTGAGGTGAAATCTCAATGTAGTTTTGACTTGCATTTCTCTGACTGCGAGTGGTGTCGAACACCTTCTCTTCTGTTTATTGGCTTTTGAACTTGCAGTGTTGAGAAGTTTCTGTTTAGTTCTATAGCCTGGTTATTGATTGGATTGTTTGTGGTTTTGATATTTCTTTTTAATTCTTTGTGTATTCTGGATATTAACTGCGTGGTGGAGGAGTAGCAGGCCATGAGTTGCTCCCATCTGTAGGTCCTCTCTTGATGCTCTTGACTAATTTCTTAGCTCTGCAGAAACTTTTTAGTTTAATGGCATCCCACTTATCGATTCTTGGCTTTAATTCTTGCACTATGGGAGTCTTGTTAAAAAGTCCATGCTTACACCAATATGGTGGAGTGTTGATCCTAGTTTTTCTTCTAATAGTTGTATACTTGCAGTTTTAATTCCTAATAATTTCATCCATTTTGATTTGATTTCTATGCAGGGTTGAGAGATAAGGATCTAATTTCAATTTTCTGCATATGGCTACACAGTTTGTCCAACACCATTTATTATTTCTTTGAAAATAGCCCAAGCCCTAAAATTTGGACCATAGTAAAAATGCTCCTTGAAAAAGAAATTCTGAGAAATTTACTAACTTGGGAAAGAAAAGTTACTTAAACATAATGTAGACTGATATATATTCAAACAACTGTCAAATTAGATGCACATATACTTATAATATATTACTACTAAATTTATATTACTCATTAATATTTTTAAATCAAGAAGCAGGGAGATGATAGTAATTTAGATGAAACTGTACTGATTGATTAGTTTAATGTTATTCTCTCCTTGTTAGGAACGTAGCACATGTATTAAGTGCTTATATAAAGACAATAGCTTAAAAATCAACTTAGTGATGAAAGAGAGGGATGAGAGAGAAACAGAAGAAGAAAAAGGAAGACAAGGAGGAGGAAGAAGGAGAAAGAAGAGTCATCGTGAAAGAATTTGCATTTGTATATACTTCTTTGCTTTGCTGGTCACAGTGTGCCTTGCCTGGATTATGTGAGATTCTCCATGGTAGTTCTCCATCCTTGCTGCACATTTTTTTTAAGAGAAAGAGAGGGAGAGAGTGAGTGAGAAAGAGAATCAACTTTATTTTTTTTCATTTGGCCTTTGTTTCCCTGACACTAAGTTGTGTACGTGGTGCTGGGGTTTGAACCTGGGTCCTCACGCATGCCAGGCAAGCGCTCCAACCACTGAGCTACCGCTCCAGCCCCTGGTTGCACATTTTACATTCACTCAGAATCCTGAAAAACAATGTTGATGTCTGAGTCTCACTGCAGTCCAAATGAATTCAAATCTCCGAGCACAGGGCCAGGAATAGATGATTTTAAAGCAAACTGGGGTCTTTAAATGTGCAAATCAGTAGCCGAAGTGCTGGGGAAGCCCCAATCTTCTCAACAGAGGTTGATGTCACCTGATGTCAACTGGACATTTGGTCTAGCACATCTACCACAAGTCACCTTCTGGCTTCACTTCTAGTTCCCTTCCCACTTTTCCTACCTCAGATAAAATCCAGTTGCAAGAAAGAGTCGTGGTAAGCAGTGGAGACAGTTGAAGAACTGGGACAGATATCAAAACTGGTACTTCGCAGCACACACCCCACAACCATGCGACACTTGTTTTCCTACAAGATCCTGTCCCCTTAACACAACTTAGAGTACTTTCTTTCTACAGAGTCAGAACTGGGTGGAAGAAAAGTAGAAAAAGAAATATGCAGATTTGCAGAACAATTCACTTCCCCCCAGAATTATTTCAAGCAAAAATAAATAAAATAATAAATTTATATTTCAAAAAATGTCACACAGTTGACAGATCCCCTCATCCTGAGAAAGCAGTGTAATAGGGGCTGGAGTGGTGGCTCAGCGATTGGAGCGCTTGCCTGGCAAGCACAAGGCCACAGGTTTGAGCCCCAGCTCATCGTACACAACAATGTGTCAGAGCAATGAAAGGCAAATGAAAAACTAAATAAAATTGATTATTTCTTTCTCTCTCTCTCTCTCTCACTGTCCATCTCTCTTGAAAAAAGAAAAGAAAGCAGTGTAATAGTCATGCTATTATTTAAATTTTCCTTTGCAACCCAATGTACTCCAAGGGACTTATCAAAATCTTCTCCCAAACACACTTAGTATCCACAAGAGGTGTTTTTGTACTATCTGGTGAGAGAATCAACAAGCGGTCGTATCATTTTATATATTAATGCTGATCAAAAATTAACAAAAACTTCAAGTTACTCTTAGTTGAGAAAAACAAACTCAGAGCTGGAAAAAGAAAACTTTTAAGAGATTAAGAAATAAATTTGGCTGATTAAGAAAAAAAATATAGCTGGAGAATCATGATTAAAAGACACAGAACAGAAACAAGTAATGACAATTATTCCTGAGCAATAGTTTTAGAGTTCCAATATAGACCTAAATTTCTAAAATCTGTAGTCTTATTCCCAGTGGTACCAATGAAATAGGTCTGGAATTGGCCCCAAATTCACATTTTCACCAGCCCTGATATAGTTTCGATGCAGATGATTGACATATCATTTTCAGAGGTCTCACATTATAAAGTGCATCAAGTGAGGATGTTGCTGAAGTGTGCACTCTGCTGATGCTACCTCTGCAGAGCTGAGGATGGCGCACCTATGTTTCTAATAAGCCAGTGCTGCCAATGATATGACTCATGTGCCACACCTTCATAACTAGGAAGCAGGATCTTGAAAATTGAGACTGGATATAAGTGCCAGATATGATTTGAAAGTTTCCTTTAAAAGATAATTTAGGGAAAAATCACTTAGATTCCTTATTTTGCCCAATTTCTCTCTTCCCTGGCCTGGCCTGGCCCAGTTCCTCAGATTTGCTTCCCTTCATAGAGTTCAGTAAGTTATAATTAACAACTGTGGATTTGATAATTCCTCTATGTCTTTGTACAGAATATATTAGGATATAATCTATTACAGCAATTGATAAACTACTGCAGGCAATCCAAAGCTTGCTGTTGCTTCTTCATAAATGAAGTATTATTGAACACTGCTGGTTTTGTGTTGGATGAAAGATGTCCCCAGAAAGTTCATTATGTGAGAAAATGTGAAGGTGGGGTGAAATGATTGAGTTATGAACCTTAATCCAGTCAGTGAGTCGATCCCTCTGATAGGGATCAACTGGCAACTGAAGGTAGGTAGGGTGTGGCTAGCGAAGGTGGGTCATTGGGTGCGTGCATTGGGACTATATTTTGTATCTGGCCTGGAATCTCACTCTCTCTGCTCCCTAGAGCCATGCCTTCCACCATGATGTCCTGCCTCACCTTAGTCCCAAGGAATGGAACCAGCCATCTATGGACTAAGACCTCCGAAACTGTGAGCCCTAAAATAAAAGTTTCCTCCTAAAATTATTCTTGTCAGAACTTTTAGTCACAGCAATGAAAAAAGAAGACTAAAACACTGGCAATATCCTTTTCTTTTCCACATAAAGCCAATGGCTCTTTTCCCGCTACAATGGTAGAGTTAGGTCATTGCCATGGAGATCATATGGTCTACAATGGATGTAATACTCTTTTCTCTTTTGCATATTTTATTTCAAAATATTTATACAACAACAAAGAAACTAAATGTTAAAGACAATGAATGTCATTAGTTTAGGTTACCATCAGTTTATTACAAAAGAGAGACATGAATATTATTTACATGATGAAAGATTTCAGAACGTCAGAGGAATGAGCAGCTTCATAAGATTTCTTTTTAACAGTGATTTATTTCAGTCTACATACTTTTCCGAGAATGTCACCATCTCTAAATAAGAAATAACCCTTATCTTCTAGAACTACTTTGGTGCCTCCATACTCTGGGAGAACTTTATCTCCAACTTTCATGTTACCTGGTTGAGTCTCTCCACTCTTTCCTTTAGAGCCTGATCCTATAACTATTACTATTGTTTAGTATACTTTTCCCTTGATATTTTTCTGGAAGCATAATGCCTCCTCTGGTTATAGCTTTGGGTTCACTCCCTTCAACCAATACTTGGTTAAGGAGTGAAAGAAACCTTCAAAATGCTTGTCCTAATGTGACTATCACCATCACTGCAAAGAGACCCATAGTCCAGCCCTCAACTATAATATTTACTATCTACATCTTTGTGAAAAAGTTTGATGATCCTTGACTTAGAACAATCCACAATCTTCTAAGCTTCCTTTACTGCAATTGGCCCATAATTATTTTCAACATAATATGTAATAAAAGGAAAGGAGGGTTGTGGTGGTGGCACCGCAGTAGAGTGCTCACATGGCATGCACGGGGACCCGGGGTTGAACCCCAGCACCACATACACAATTAAGTGTCAGAAAAACAAAAGCCAGATTAAAATAAATAAATAAAATTGATTCTCTCTTTCTAGCTCATTCCCCCACCTTAAAAAAAAAAAAAAGAAAGAAAAGGAGAAAAAAATCTTAATTCCACAGGTTTTCCACAAAGCTCAGGGATTTCAGTTTTTCTCTCCTACAACTTAATGTTGCCTTTTTATTCAGTTATATACTTGTTTTGTTATCCTGTTCAGTAAGTAGTTAACAACCTACTGAACTCCTAAGAAGTGATGGAGAAGACTGGAAGAAGGAAAGTTTATTTTATACTGATCATGACAAAGTCTACATGAAGAATTTGGGAATTGAGTTTGCTACCAAAAAAGAAAGAAAGTAAGTGGACATTCACTTGCAAAGAAGCAAAGAGAGGAAGAATAAATGAACACATAACAAGTTGAAAGTCAGGTCACATCGCATACTCAATAAATGAGTGAATATTCTAAGTAACCAGATTGGAGTGTTCATGCAGGCCAGTGAAAGACAGGGTCAGACTTCCAAGAACCCTAAATCCAATCTCACAATTTGCTAGAGTTCTTCATTCTAGCTTCTTCAAGGATGATCTGCAAAGCAGCATAAATATGCCCTAGAACTTCGTTAGAAATATGGATTTGCTGCCCAACCCCAGACCTACTGAATCAGCGTAGTCATTTTCACAAGTTCTCCAGGTCATTTGTATGTGACTCACAGTTTAAGAAGCATTGCTGTAGGGGCTGGAGTGGTGGCTCAGTGGTTGGAGTGCTTGCCTGGCATGCACAAGGACCTGGGTTGAAACCCCAGCACCACATACACAACTAAGTGTTGGAGAAGCAAAGGCCATGTGAAAAAATAAATAGAATTAATTCTCTCTCTCTCTCTCCTCTCTCTCTCTCTTTAAAAAAAAAACAAAAAGAAGAAGAAGAAGAAGAAGAAGAAGAAGAAGAAGAAGAAGAAGAAGAAGAAGAAGAAGAAGAAGCAGCAGCATTACTCTAGGAAAGAACAACTGGAGAAGTGGAGAAAGTACTGGACAGGGACCCTTGACGTTTCAGCTGTCATTCCAAACTAAGTGTCTTTGGATAAGTCATCTAAAACATCGAGCTTCAGTTTCCTCATGCAAAATGATGTTTTTTGTTTTTTTTAACTTTCCAACTCTAAAACTCTATTTTCTCATCCAATGGAAATCAACTAAAGAGAAACACCGTGATTGAGAAGCGATACACACGAACACAGTTACGCTTTAGGGAGACCAACCTAAGGACTTCTTCAGCATGACGTGGAGATGGAAACCAAAGAATGACATTGGAATACCAGCTCAAAGCACAGAGCGTTGTTCTAAATGTGAAGTTCTGAGAACATAAAATGATCATGTATTTCGTGAAAAAAATTGGTTACCAGTATACCTTCTTAGGATTAGCATTACATACCATTGACTACATTTTTATTAATATGTTTTTATCAAGTACATTAAATTACAAATAAATAAATAAATAATCATGCCAAAAACAGAGTGAGTAGGGAGAGGAGAAAGGGAGAGATTTTAAGAACTCCCCAAATTCAATGGTGGCAAAGCTATCTAAGAATCTCCAATGGAAGTCCTAAGAAGTTGTCAAGTGAATTTTTAATTGGATTTCCTTTGATGTGACTGCTACTCTTTCTGATTAGAATATTACTGCAAAAAGCATACCACACTCATGTCTCACGCAAAATTAACTATAACATCAGGTTGCAAATTCCTGAAATTTTTAGAGGCATGAACAAGTTGACAAAATATTGGTGTTTTTTACTCCCTAAGAAAACTTTTACTTTAACATATTATGCTGTCTAGTGACCCACTGGGGAAATTTGGACCATTTCTTTATTTTTTAAAAACATGTATATTATAAGATTTTCCTCCAGTCCACAGTAGGTGTCTTTAGCTGTCTCTTTCAGTTAAACACAGTGTCTACTTGAATTGATTGCATTCAATGGATTCATTGCGTAATCTTTTATTTATGTCCTCCCATATTTAAAATAAATAAGGTTAATACTGATAGAATAAGGTTATTTGGGTCTGAGAAGGATCTATTTTTTTCATCACACCTCTTTTGTTCCATCTTGCTTAGCAAATCAGATGCTAGATATATTTTGATTAGTTTGTACTTTAATGGATCATGTATGGAGGGTCCACCTTTCACTTTGGGGCCATTAATTTTTCTTGAGTCTGATGGAAAAAACAGGTAGAGCTTTTTTTTGTGTGCTGATTGAAAAGTGATGGATTATTTTCATGTGGTAAGAAACACAATGTTTTCTTTAGCACAGCAGGATATAATGTTTGCAAGGTCTAACAGTGAAATATTATGCATATCTGCTGCTGGCCGGCTGCCAGAAGCACAACAGCAAAATCAGAGGAGATTTTGAATTTGAATCCTAAAACCAGTGCTGCCTACAAAGAAGCTAATGAACCACTCTAAACAGAGAAAGCATTAGTACTAATAGATGATGCCCACCATCCACGCCAGCATTTAGCAAAATGGTAAATAATTATTCACTTAAATGTTACCTTGAACTTTATTTTGAGAAAAAGGGAAAAGATTTATTTCTAGTAATTTCCAATAGGCACTGTTGCAAGGACATCCCTCCTCCCCCACCAATTCAAAAGCACTGTGACATTTCCTTCCCTGTAAAAGTGGATTCATTTTCCATACAGTTTTTCTTCTCTCAGAGTTGAATAATTCAAAGAAAAATTTATTTCATCATTGTTTACTATTTTAAACTGCTATTTCCAAATCAGAACACAGAATCATGAAAAATCTTTGAAACATCCAACAAAATAAATGTATAAACATGATTTTTAAAGGTGGGTAAAGGGATACTCAGAGTTTGCTGCATGTCGTGAGCTCCTTTGTTTTCAAAGAGGAGTATCTGGCGAAGGGGATTCTTTCACTACTTAGCTTTATTTTTTTATGTCATGGTAAACTATTGGTATATTAAAGGAAATACAATCCATATGTTCATTTATATCCTGCTGATCAGATACTGTTTTCTAAGTAATATCTGATGTCTTAAAAAGTTGGAGCCTTCTTTTCTAAGCTTTTAACTTTTATTTTATTTTAATTTATCATTTAGGACCAGGAAGCTTTCTTTAGTAGGCATAAAAAGCATTTGGGTCTCATGGAGCACTTGCTCCATTTTAAATGGAGAAGCTACACAATCAATATGGAAAATAAACTTCATATTACTGCCCCCTTGTAAATATAGAAATCTAATGGGAGGAGACATTTGCTACATCTTGATGCCTTATATATTTTATATTACTGTATTTCAATCTCCATTTTAAAGGTGGTGTTATGACTTTAAATTATAGGCTTTTGCTTTTAAGACCATCATAATCTCCAGTGCTTCAACACTGCAGGGAGGGGCTCAGTCCCCTGGAAACGTGGAGAAGAGAGGTCTGACTCACCACACTGTGACAGCTTGCTCTTTAAAATCACAATTGAGACATGCTTGTGACACATTCAGTCAGGCCATCCTCCTGCCTGAGTTACTCACCAGGTGTTCCAGTTTTCCTGGAAGCCTCCTGGACTCTTCAGGGCTCTAGGGCACTGAAGAGTAATTTACTGTATTGCTAAAGCACCCTAAATGGTGCTCTTGTGGCCCAAGACCTGGTCTATCTCCAAATCAACAAAAAGCCTTAAAGACCTGCAAGGGTAAACTATAAATTAAGAAACTGGGGTTTATCTTCAAGATTCTATTTTTTAGATGTTGTGTATTAAATAGTCACTTGTGATTTGTTTAATAGATGTAGATGTTTAATAGATTACGTTAAAGAATTTAGAGATCACATAGTCCATATATTAATCTGCCAACGGTCACACAAAATATAATTTAAAAAAACGAAGCACCATATAATATGCAAAATTAACATCAATTTAAATGTTTATTTTTAAGCTTTTTACATGATACTTACACATGATAGAAAATGCCCTCTGGATTTAAAAAAAAGAAAATCGGTTCTCCAAAGACCATCCATATATTTGACTTAAGTGAATTTGGTTCTGCTTTAACAAAATGGCAAAAGTTTGGCTTATTTGTTAGAAACTTATCAAAAACTAGACATGAAAGATCAGAGAACCCCAAAGAACATATTAGCAGAATGCTTGAGTATATATAATTCTAAGCAAAGTAGATCATGTCAATTATTAAAACATTTAAAGTTTAAAGTAATGGGTAAGTTACCGATAGATTGTAACCAGCAGAACTAACAGTGATCGTTAGGCTACACTGAAACTTAAAGATAATATTGAAAATTTAGAGATGCAAAGAAAAACTGACTGTCCAGGTATCCTTATTTTCATTGGAAAACATAATAAAAACTAACAAAAAATAAATAAAATAAAAACAGAAGGAAGGGAAGAGTTAAACGGAGGGAAGAGGAAAGGAAGGAGGGGAAATGCAGGAACATTAGTTAAATAATAGTATCATGCTTCCATCATAATCAAATTTAGATTAAAGAGTGTATTTGTTCAATGCAACAAAATGAACATACAATGCAGTCTATATTTGCACACGCATAATTACTGTATATGTAATATATAATTTCTGTTAAGAATGAAAAACTATGATTTTTTATTTTTTTGTATAGTTTGTGATCTCCCTTCTCCTGATCTCCATTTCCCTGATTTGTTGCTCATGATAATAATTAGATTCCTCTACAGCTTATAATATGGACGTGATTATGTTGTTTAGTGATTAGTGTGTGCCTTCTGGTTCATCTCACTTAGCCTATACGTTCCACGTGCACGCTATCTGTCTTCTCCCTTAGCCTCCACTTTGGCCTCTGAAAGCTCTTCAATAGAGATAATTTATTAAAGAAACACTGGCTTTTTGTGGTTTAATATAGGGAGATAAAGATTAAACTTTGGGCATAATAAATATGCAAACTACCGAACTAGAGATGTTATTATTTAAAATTTTCTTTGAAACTTAATGTGCACTTTCAGATTTTTACAATCTTCTCAATATTCCATGATATATTTAACCTAAACAGTCAAAGTCTGAGCAGGAGAATGAACTCACAAATTCGAACTTCACCGTGAAAAGCTCCGCCGAGCATACCCAAGCCTGTGAAGTTGAAAGGAGTGTTTCATTAGCTATATCCAGATTTTTAATAATCTCATATCAAGCACATTTTTGTTATTGCATAATCAAATGCCTCAGGTATGTCAAATATATTTTTCCACAAGATTAAAAGAAGTTGCAAGTAAGAAAAGCAATCGAAGCTCAACTTCAAGCCTGTGATTTAAAAAAAAAACACAATTCAGCTTTCTTTTTCTAAGACAAATTTGAATTTACCTTGTTATCCTAAGATCAACTTTCTATTGTAAGCACCTCTAATATCTCTGTTAGAAAAAATGTGGATTTTCTCAGTAGTGTTGAAGATGTCCCTAAAATGTTTTTGGTATATTCAGTTTTGCTGAAATAGTTCTATAATTTATAGAAGTCGAATTTGTCTTTAAGACTTCCCCTCCCTTCGATTCAAGAAACTTACGATGCGTGTTGGATTAAAAAATCATTTGTATTTTTAAAACCTCCGTGGGACCAAAAGTTTTCAAACCATGAGATTTTTTAACTAACAGACAAAATCCATTTGAACATTTTAAAACCTTAAAAGTGGTAGGTTTCTTTTTACCTTGACAAAGCAAAGTAGTAGGGAAATTTAAACTGATTTAATTTTAATTTCAACTGTCTTTAAAATGCGTCCTTCTTTAAGGATCATAGAGTTTCAAATGCTATGATACCAACTGACAGATCTTTTATGAATATTTTGAAAATCATCCTTAGCTCTTTTGCAGCCCAACAAAGATACAAACAGAATTATAATACACATTTTGGAAAGCTGCGTGGTGATATAACAGAGTGCCATAGTAAGAGCAGACGGAAAATGGTAGTTATTATTAATTTAGAAAAACAAAAGAGCGGCCCAGCATTTCAGTAACGTGGCAAGTTGTGTGCTCCTGAAGGAGAGAGGGTTTCATAATTAGATTTTGGAGTAATTTAGAAGACGAGATAAGATGTAATGGTTGCATATTAGAGGTTAGAACTGCAATAGAAACCCATAATGTGAGGGTTCAGTGTACTGGGAGCAAACGGAACAAAGGAAAGCTGCATCCCCCCAAAACGGTCTGAACAGGGTGAAGCTGTGGGGACACCTGGGCCCCGAACATTCTGGGTGGGCAGGGCAGTGACACAGGCTCCAGCTCCTGTTACACGGACAGTGCGGATCAGGGTCTTCCTTCAAAATGTTTTCTGCAGTGACCTGTCCCCAGCTCACTTCCTTCCTCCTTCTCACAGAATTCTTGGCTTAGCATTTTTTTTCTTCCCCAGCAGGCCAGCAATCGCTGCTGGGTCCCTTCCACTCAGGTGTCAGCCCCTAACCAGCTGTCCTGGGGCTCACCTGCAGCCTCCCAGGTTCTCTCAGGGGAGGTGGTGGGGTCCTGAGGGTCCCCCGCTGCCAAGCACACACATACACAGGAGCCAGGGCTGCTGGCCAGTCCTCTCTGTCCCTCCATCCTTTAGGGAGCTCAGCCTCTGGCCACTGAGAGAAAGAAAACAGAATCAGAAGGGAAAGTTAAACCTGCCTTCCAGCCCACCCATCTTCATCCCCAACCTGGGCAGGTAGATGCGCTTGTACCACCTTTTCTTGGACCCCTTTCCAAAAGATCCATTAGGTAGGTTCCAGCTCTCAGGTGAGGGTCTCAGGTGAGTGACTCCTTTTGGAAAAATAACCTAAGCCTTGGTGTGGAAGGCCTGCTCCCAGAATCCCAGAGCTGAGCGGCTGGCTGGCTGGAGGGATCCTGAGAGTTGAATTCCTTTCCAGTTACCAGCGCTTGGCTACCCCCTGCTGGGCGGGAAGCTCCTGGCCTTCAGACTCCCATCTTTGTGTTCCAGCCTGGAGTCTCCTCCCAAGGCCTGGGACCCAATCCACTTACTTCCTGTCAAATTGCAATCACACCTTCCTGACTGGAAGCTGGAGTGTGAACTTACCTTCCAAATCCCCCAAAGGTGTTAATCTTTATTTTTTCCCCCTCCAAGCCCTTTGTATGCCAGTTTAAGCAGAACAAATTCTATTTTTTTTTTGTAAGGATCGGTTTATTAAAAGCACACACATAACTCAACTTGTACACTGAAATGATGTTAGGCTTTGTTGAGCATGAAGTGAGCTTGCTCAAGCCGCATTTCCTACTCTTCTGTGTGTCGCTTTCTCCCGAAGCAGAACACAGGTTCCCTTAAGAGGCCTTTGGGGCCCCAAGGGCTAAAATGCACCATAGCTCCTGGGCTTGCTCAAGCCTTCTTCTCTCCAAACCCCTTTTGTCCACCTTTCCAGAAAACCCCAGTTACCCTCTGTAGGAAACTTGGGCAAATATAAATGGATGGGAAACTGATTTTTCACTGGATCAAGTTTTCAAATACAGATTAGCACATTTTAATTATCCTACAAACTATTCTTAAAGTCACTCTTAACAAAACCCAGATTTGGGGGAAATTCACTGCTATAACTGTAATGTGTATACACTATTAAGACAGTTAAGAAACCTCAGACACATTTGGAAGACATGGCTTAAAAGCGCCTTTAATACAAAATAAAATAAAGTAAAATACAAATAAAAAGGGATTAGTTGCTATAAGCTGTGAGACAGCTGCGGTGGCAGAAACTGCGGAAACATGTAAACAGAGGGTGCTTTTAGTTACTCAGTGACCCAAATGTCTTTTGCGGACTCACACAATTCTAATTCAGAGACTCTTTTTTCATTTCATTTATTTTGCCGACCAAGGAGAAATGAAACGGACATTCAGATTAAGTAAACAGGGGCTTTATATATAGCCACCGGGCTGCCAGATAGACAATTTCTGTTTACATGGAGAGCGAGGGTAAGGAAACAGTGTCACAGCGGCATCCCTTCTTGCATTCACTGGCCTTAAGTGCAAACCCAAATATATTCCCCAGCAAATTAATAAAGGACAAACAGGCTTCTAACCTTATGTGGTGTGTGAAAGTGAACTGCTGGAAGGCTTGAACTCCACATGGGACAACTGAGTGGGAGATAAACATAAACATTTCTGTCCGCAGGGGGTAAACAAATTAGGTTTTGCAAAATCTGTGGCTGGTTTCCTTCCATGTTGTGGTCTCTTATAAGCCCTGCGCTGTTTCCAACTAAAGTGGGCTCCTCTAGATGCTTTCAGCAAAGGGAAGCAGAGAAGAGGTGGACAGTGAAGGAAGGATGACTTGAGATTTACTTTCTTATTAGCCAGCAGAGTTGTCAGGGAGTGAGGATGCAGGATACAAATGATCACCTTTTGAAAATCTGGAACTCTAATCCTGTTTTCTTTCTTGATGACTCCTGTGTCAATTCCTGCTGTCTGGTGTAACCTTATAATACTCATGTTCAGCTAGTTTAGAGGTCAGGAGGGGAGGGCAGGTGCAAAACAAAGAGATAAGCCTATCCCTGGGGTAGGAGGCTCTTACTGAACATGAACTCAAGTAACCCTGGCCCCCTCACTCAGGTGGAAAAGTGCATCAGCCTTTCCACCAAATTCTGCCGGATGAAACTCAGTACCTGAATCTCTATTCCTGCTCAGCAAATTGAGTGATTTCCCTTCCAATCTATGCAACTTGTTGACTTCGACTTCTCTGAATGTGTCCATTTTCCATTTTTCTTGAACATTCCTTGGATCAGACCAATCTGTTCTTAAACATTTCTTTACAATAAATTAATTGATCATCCAAGAAGATTTGAGGGTCTTTCTTGTATTTAGTGTGGCACACTAAGCTCTAGAGGATACAACATAAGCATAAGGCATTAACCTTGATCTAAAATATAATATGATTTTTTAAAAACTATTTGACTAATAATAAACAATGAAATATAAATAAAAATACTAAAATAATGATTATAAAGATGAAGGACTTCAAAGAAGAGTAAAATCAATGGTATAAGAGAACATTTAGGGAACGTCAATAAGAAGATAAAATCTGAGTGAACTAACATTATTTGAGTGGCCACTTTGGATTGGAAGCCATTCTAAATGTTTTTATATGTACATTATCCTTTAATCCTCTTAATAAACCCCTGAGGTAGAAATTATTGTTTCTATTTTAGAGTTGAAAAAAATTGAGGCCTGGAAAATATAGAATCCCACAGCTTATAAATAGTGGGACTGAGATTGGACTCCCAGCCCAGGACTGATAAAACTAGGCTGCTGTGATAGGATAAGAATGTAGTTAAAAAAAAAAAAATGGCCAAAGAGCATCACAAGCCATCCTTCTCTTTTGAACTATGTGGGGTTCATGGTCATCCAACTTTTTAGCCATGTTTGCACACATAGTTAACCAAAAGAACCAATGAAACCTCCATATTCCAGAGAATTCAGTATTCAAGAGTCCAACATAGATATCAATGGTGCTAATAAGTCCTGACTTACATCTGAGAGAGCCACAAGAGGCAAGTAAATCCAAATCACATTCCATGGAAGTGCATGTGTTAGAAAAGGACAGTCCAAGCTTTGGCCCTTTAGTCATGTGAAGTTTGCACTCACAATGATTTAGTAAGGCTGAAAGGTGGTTACAAAGTCAGGTGCCTTCCAACAGGAGCACATCTAACGATTTTGGAGTCTGCAGCAAGAAATGGAGGCTCACACATTGTATGTCCTTGTGTGTGTATATGTATATATAATCAAGCTAATGAACTATTATAGGAAAATGCATTCTATTCCCCCACATTAATTAACAAACCAAAAAGGCAGTTTAGAATTTTGGATGACTTGGAATGTTGAGTTACAATATGATAATGTGGGGAGGGATGAATCCTTGTGACCTCTAATGCCAATTCTAGCGTCAATCACCATTTCCGTCCTGACTCCAGGTTCATTCCTCACCAAAAAGGCCTCACTCATTTAAGCTCCGTCCACATGCAAAGCACCCCTTCAGTAAGCCCCCAGAGTTGGAGTGTTTACACTGGCGTCACAATCATCTTCAGGAGGAAAGATCCAGAAAGGAGGCCAGGCAGGCTGCCTATCATATTCTTAGGGGCATCCAGGTTCCTGGACACCTGGAGCATAATGTGGATCCTTGCTACTCAAAGTGCTGTCCACATCATTAGGGGCATTATTTTTAAAAATCAGTTGTTTAGACTCATTCTGGGTCTAATGAATTGGAATCTGTATTTTAGCAAAATCCCCAAGTGTTTCATAAGCCCATTAAAGTTTGGAAATCAATGAGCTAAAAAGAAAGGTGACTCCTTGCCAGGAAAGTTCACTTGTTCCCAAGGACTCCTTACCCTGTGGAGACAAGCATGGCTGAACAAGAACCTGGATGGACCTCTACTATGCTTTGGATAGGAGATGTCTTCCAGAAGCTCCTGTGTCCATCTAGGAATATTCAGAAGTCAAATGATTAGATTATGAGAACTATAGCAACCAGTCCATCTTAGTTGAAATGGACTAACTGGGTGGAAGCTGCAGGCAGGTGGGGTGTGACTAGAGGAGGTAGGTCCTCCTACACTGGAAGGGTTCATCTTCCCTGAGGCCCCTTCCCCTTTCATTCCCTGCTTCCTGACCACTGTAACTAAAGCAGTGCTCCTGGGCCACTCTTCCACCATTGATGTTCTGCCTCACCACAGACCCAGAGCAATGAGTGGGCTGATCGTGGCCTGAACCTCTGAAACCATGAGCTCAAAATAAGTTTTTCCTCTTGTAAGATTTTTTGTTGTTGTTGTTGTTCAATATAGTCTTACATGTTGAAGGGAATTGGTGTTACATATTCAGGCATACATGGATATTAATAAAGTAAGTTAAGGCCAATCCTAGTCCAGGATCTCCCCCCTTCATCCATTCCCTGCTCTCTTGTCTTCTCTGTAATACCCTCATGCTATAATTGGAAATGAACATATACACATATATTAATTTTTCAAATTTCTGAATTTCTCTGCCTGCCTGTGTATAGCTAGGCTTCTCATGGGAGTCAAGTTTTCCCAATTGTGTTGATAATCCCCCTTATCCTCCCCTCCCCTCCCTGCCTCCCTCCCTCCTCTCCCCACTTTCATAGTTTCCTAAGATGTTCTTATCAGGTACTTTGGTCATAGCGATGAAAAACTGACTGACACAAACCCAGTAAAGACTAGTACTAAGACTAGATCCCTTCTTGCCTAGGTGTGAAGATCAAAGATCACTCAGACTCAATTTCATAAATGAGTGTGAGAGGCCTAGGGTAAAGGCATATGCCACACTCCATGAAGGGCCTGTCAAAGGTATCAGCCCTGCCTGAAGGGGGCAGCCAGTGCTCAGCCATAACTCATTGTGCCCCTGAGGCTTTACTGGATACGAAGTGAGGTCAAATCATCATTAGGTGGGATTAATATATCAGTAGTTCTCAGGGTTGGGGAGGGGTAGAGAAAAATGAGTATCAGAATCTTCAGGAAAGGTATTAGAAAATATTCATGTTCCTGTCCCCTGAGAAAGGACCTAAACTTTTGGTTAAAGAAGGGAGACATATGCATTATTATTTTTTAAAAATCTCCAGATCATTTTGATACCCCAGATCCTCCCCACCACCTGCCTCTGCACTAGACATATTAACAATTGTTTTGGACAACAAACCACAGTTAGTTGTTCACTCTGTCACCGTCTGAGTCCTGGGAATGTACTTGGAAGGAGCTGACGACTGGTTTAAAGCTTCCTCAGACATTCTCTTGTCACAGGTACACACATTAACAAAGATCCACTCCCCCACTTCACTTAGCAAATGGAGCCAACGCAATGCGCGGTGACACTGCGGAGAAGAACTCCCAGGCCATTTCATCACTGCATGAATCTCTGCAGGAAACGCATCTTTCCCTGTGCATCTGGGTTTTATCAAAAAAAGAACATTTATTTCTGCCAAGGATTCTTTGAATAGTTAGTTATATTCTTCAAAGTGGGTGCAAGACAAGAGTCAAAAGGAAGGGAGTATATTTATTGGAGAAGCCCAAGGCAATCTCTTCCATCCCTGCATCCATAGGCTTCTTTGGGTCTAATTGCACAAATAATATCCAAGCCATAATTCAAAAATAATTTATCTTTGACATTGGAATGCAATGCTACTTTTCTTTAATAAATATTTATTGAGAATGCACTATGTGCTGGGCACTTGTGCATACATTATTTCATTTAATCCTTACAATAACTGCCAGAGTGAGGCACATAAGCAGTCTGAAGCAAAGAGAGGATAAATGTCTTGCCCAGATCATTTATCAGCGAGTTAGTTGGGGAGCGTCTCCAGCTCATCCAGTCTTCTATCCCCAGAGATGCCTCCTCTCTTAGATACTAGCCCTGCTGAGAACAGGGTGTTCTGCAAATAGCATCTCTGGTTATAGAAACTGAGTCTACAGAATAGCAAAAGTCTACCAATTTACTTTTGAGGAAAGATCTTTTAACATATGTCATATATTTCTCTGCCTTCTAGAGGATGGTGAATATTAGTTAGCTTTTTTCCTAATAATTCAGAGCATTTTCATGCAATTTTTGTTATGATATGTAGTAGTGTAAATAGGTTTCTATTTTCCAAATTTTCTGTCCCTTTCTGTCTTAGGAAGGGTCTGAGATAGAGCCCAAAGGATGGCATGCGTGGAATTCATGTGAAGCCTTTCTGAGTATCTCATAGGCTGCAAGAACTTTTTGGTTTCCAAACTTGGGAATAAGATTTCAGGCTAGCTGACTCCTATAAGTTGTGAGGTGGCATTTGGGGTGCAAGTACAGATTCACTTCCCTAAACCTGTCTTCTCAAAGAAATTCCTAGACTACACAAGAAGCTAGATGCAGCTCCTTCTACTTGTTGAATAATTTTAAAAAGAGTGGAGTCCAGCAGATAACAGCATGCATTTTGATGCTGGACTGGGCTTTGCCACTTTTGCCATTCATTTGCAGCATGACTTGTACAAATTACAGAACTTTCCTGTGCACCACTTCCTCACCTGTTTTGGGAGTTCTTATGGGGATAACATAGACTACTTATATTTGTAAAGCTCTGCGAATAGCGCCTGGAACATAGGAATTGCTATTAGCTTGTAAAACAGCACAGATAGAAGCAAACTCCCGATGGGGGGGAGTAATCACAGATAATCCTAAAAGTGTATAATCAAGCATTAACTACATAACTAGAATGACTCTAAATTTGAGGATCCCGTTCCCTGCCTTTCTCTGTGTGATGCCTATTAAAAGGGGCCCCTCAGAAGTGAGTTGCTCATTTCTAGCAAACTCCATGGCTCGTGGTAACATGATCCATCGCGAGATGCCGCAACAGGCTGACCTTTTCCACATGTAAATCCTGCACTTTGTAATGTAAGAGCAATTACTTTTATGAACAAAATCTTTCCAATCCACCATTTCAAATCCTTGTCTTGCCATGTCATAGTCAAAACATCTGTCCATTAAAGCCCACGTAAAAGTATATTAAACCGAGAGTGTTTGGTTTGGGACATCTGCTTCTTTCTATTGGTATGAGAACTATTCTAAATTCAATGGGTTCAGTCTGCAGGGATTTCATGAAAACTTTTCAGTTATATTCATGGGGATTATCAAATAGCCCACAGTTTTTTATTATTGTTTCAGGTTCAAATAGAATTCAGAGTTCAAGAATAGACTCAATCAAAATAATGACAATAATAACAACTACAATGCAAAGAATAAAAATCTTTCTGTGACATTTTTTACATACAGCATTTCTTATATGAAGTGTTGTATAAATAAGTTATATTGGCTTGAACTAATGATTATTCTATACTTCTAACTGTTGATTTTTTCTTTTACTTCCTTCTGCATTCTTGCTCAAAGTAGTCATTGTTTTCCTATTGAATTTGAAGGAGGAAAGGAATGAACAGAGCTTGAATTATGGAGATGGTGGTAGGTATAGATTTCAGAGCACTCCAAGCTCAATTCCAACATCCTTTTCTCTTTTTCTCTGTAGACTACTTACTAGAAGCTGAAACTCTGTAAAAGTTAGGATATATTTCCAAGATACCATTCACTAATAAATACATGTCCATAGCTCAGCTGCAAAGTTGTCCCAGAAACAGTTACCTTTTGGAGGAGGAATCTAAGAAAGATCGTCAAGAAAATCATCTTCTTTCACTGTTTGCAACCAATATTTGCCTCATAAACAAAAAAGTTCAGTTTTCTAAAATAACAAAGCCATGTCATTTATTGAAATTTTTCCATATTTCATTTTCTTGCCAATATATTAACACTAAACTATAGTAGAAATAATAGAGAACTTGTATAAAGAAAAAAATTGTACAAGTCCTAATCAAGTCTTTATCTTAGCCATTGGCTGCATGAAATTTGGGCAAGTACAATATTTCTTCTCGTTTTCCCCAGCTGACAGAGTGAACATGCACTGCCTCTCTCAGAAGAATGCCTGCAACAAGAAAGGCTCTAGATGCTCATCTCGTGCCCCCTGTACGCCAGGCTTTATTTGCTTTATTTGAGATATATGTGATGCTTTAGAATAGCCCCCAAAACTGAGCTTTCCTGGGTCCTCGCCAATTTCAATGTGACTTTGCTGTTCTACCCATTAAGAGGTGTGGAGTCTTTTGAATTTGGGCTAGCCTGCTGACTGGCTCTGACCAGTAGAGTGCAGCAGAAATGACTTGCTGGGCCTTCCATACGAATGCTTGCTTTTGCTCATAGAGCCCCACTGTTATGCTAAGTCCAGCTGATCCTACTGGACAGAGAGGCTGCACAGGGAAAGAGACCCTAGAGGTTGAAACACCATACTAGGGCCCCAGTCATGCACACAGTCCCTGAGTCACTCTAGCTTTAGCAAACTCCATGTAAAGCAGAAATAACCGACTCTTCTGAGCTCTGCCCAAATTCCTGACCCATATGATCATGAGCAATGACATGTGGCTGCATTAAGTCACTAAGGTCTGGCATGATTTATGACATATAAATATATGAATGTCAAAACCATTTTCATTGTAACGAAATTTTCAATTTCTCACACTAATGAAAATAAGATTCAGGTGTGTATTAAGCATTATTTAGTAGCCTTTTGATGGACTGGGTGTAACTCATAGAATTCCAGAGCTGAAAACAAACTTAGAGACTCTCTGATTCAGACACCCAACATGGTGACTAGAGAGGTGATCCCCGAGACTCTCAAGTTCATCTAGCCAGCTCATAGCAACAGGGCTGAGCTAGTCCCTGCGTCCTTGTCAAAAGTACATAACAGGATCGCCTGCTTCCAGAGTCTAGGAAAAGATAAATAATTGTATTTTTCCTTACATCATAGCTCTATTTTCATTAAATTGTATTATGTAGTCATTTAAATCTAGAACTAAAGTCTTTCACAAAAGAAAGTCTCTACTAATTTTTTAAATGACTGCATATGACTTTTAAAATAGCATGAAGCAAACTGCACAAATGGCCTTTAATCGAATGAAAGGATGATTTAATTGGGTCAATATAAGCTTAATTCTCAATATATTATTTATGATGCTTGTTGACATTCGAAGTGGAATACCGAAGTTACCTCATTAGCATAAAAATAAGAGATTTGGAGGAAATACTATGCAACAGACAGAACTTGTTCAGGATGTATCAAGTGGTAGCAAAAAGCATTAAGAAGTCCTGTCATAAACTAGTTTGGCTTTCATGGTGTGCATTCTACTTCAGTTGCACATCTCAGCAGTATTACTGAAAAACATAAGTTGCATTCCTGAACTGATTTCGTTCATCTTCGTTATGTCATGATGAGATGCAGGACTCGTAAGAAACGAGAGGCAAAAACAAAACAAAACTAACACAGCTCCAGTTTTATTTGTTGAAGCTAACCCACGAAACAAACCCAGAGTTATTTGTCCTAGTACTTCGGCTCATGTGCGTATCTTGCCTTGAGCTACATCTTATACAACCGCAGTGTCACTTCATGCTTCAAGTATTTGTCTCATGTGGTGAAAGAGATCAAGTTCCAGGACAGTAAAGCTGTGCCTTAAATATCTCGTTCCAGTCCCTACCAAATTCTATCCTTGTGAAAGAAGAAAATCAGTTGTAAAGGAATTTCACTGATGTTTAAAGCTTATTGGCCAGGTAATAATTGTACACTGTGCCAGCTTCCTTCTCTCAAGAAGGAAATCAAGGACAGACATTAACTCAAGTCAGAGCGTTTGAATTAGAAAGCAATCAGTCCCAGTGGTCTTCGCATTGTAAGAAAGAGCACTTTTAGACACTGAGGCATCTGCAACCTATAGAGAGCTCAAGGATCAATTGTAATTTATATACACATATATAAATTATAAATTGTAGAAGGAGTGGCATTGCCTTCCTATAGCCATGCTTTGTGATGTGAGCAAGGGAAACCTATTTTAGCTGTAAGCGTGAGGGACCACTGCATTGAAAATTTTCCAGTTAGAAGGTGACTGTTCTATCTACCTCTTGCATACAGCAGCTTCTGCCCTCCATGACCCAGGAAGGAGGAAGAAAGGAAAAGAAAAGGAGAGGTGTCAACCTGAATTAGCTAAATAATGTACACAACGTTCACAAATGGGTCTTTTCCTCTCCCTTTTCAGGTGCGCCAGGAATGCCTCTTGTCTGTCTGCTACCAGAAAGCATTTCTATTGAAAAGTAACAAGAGTAAATTTTAACTTGAATTTCTCTACAAAGCAGGCATCTTTTCTTGTGAGAATTGGCAATTTTTACCTTTAGAATGATCTCTGCTTTCATATGCCTAATTAAATTTCAAAGGTCCCCTGGTTAAGTAAAGATTTATTAGCTGTTTAAGTTGTAGCATAATTCTTCTGCCACCTATATGCTATTCTTGAACATATTTACAAGCAGACCAGCTTATCCACTAGAAAAATATGAATGATTTAATGCTGTGATGTTATTGGTGTCAATTACCAAAATTCAGCTTCACAGTAAAAGCTTTACTGTTACTTGACTCTCGGACTGTCAGTTTGGGTGAGGAGAGAGGGCCTGCGAATTTCAGCTATCAAGTGTTTGAGCTAGTTAAGCTAACCGAGGCAATGAGCAGGCCAGGAACCCTGAGAACAGGGCCCATGTAAGATTAAGGAACCCTGAGAACAGGGCCCATGTAAGATTATAAACTGCTCCATGTCCAAATGTGCTCACATCACTGAAAGCCTTCCCCACCTGGGTGAATGCTCGGACACTGAACTTCACATGTGTGCTTCCAGAGACATGCAAAACTCACCAAGATTGAAGTTCATAATCTGAAAAATTCTTCAAAACACTAACAGGCTTAATGTCTTCCATTTTGATCTGGGATTTTTCGCTGTGATTTTGCCAACTCCCAATTTTATCAACATATTGAAATATTCGGAATTAAATTAAATTTGGCAACACTTTCAAATTTTCAAAGTCCTGTTTAATGAGGAGAACTCTAAGTCTGATTGCACTGTCACTGTTTCTCAGTGGGGTTGCTCCTTCCAATGAGACCTTCAGATTCAATGCAGTTAATCCAGTAAAAGTCCCCAGGGACAACAAAGTTGAAGCATTCCTTGCAGACAAAGGCAGATATCCTAGTCTCAGTAGAGAAACAGGGTGGAAATAAGACATGTCTTTAGTTCTTTAATAAACTGAAAGCCATAACTTCTATTTTTCTAATTCACAGAAAAAGAGTTAAATTTTCAAACCTTTCCTTCAGTTGCTTCCCAAGCGAAGCTCAAAATATATCGCTCACACTCAGGAGATGCTGAAGGTCAATGCATTGGTGTTCTAATAAATAAATAGGAGGGAAAGAGATAACAGAATTTGAGAATTATCATTAAAATGGCCACTGTGGATCTTGTGGTACCATAATCCACAGCTGACCTTCGGAATAATGTTTATAGAAATAGCTCCTCACATATTTCCTTTCATCAGAAAAGTTCTACTCTTTGAATAGTAATTTCATGTTTTTTATATTATGTATAATTATTTATGAAAAAATTTAAGTATAACCTTTTTGCTTTACTGTCAGATTGAAATAATACAATTTCCTGTACCTTTTCAAATCAGGTAAGATACTTCCTTTTATGTCAGTATCAGCCAGTAAGGAACAAAAGTATTGTTTTTCAATGTGACTTTAATACACATACCAATTCCATCTTTAAAAATTCATTTGTGGGCCAAATTTACATTGTAATGCATGGGAAAATGCACAGTAGCCTTCCAAAATTAAAACTATTAAAGAACAGGTATGTCCTTATGGTTTTTGTTAAAAATCAGGAAAGGCGGGTGTTCAGCACCAAATGTTCAGGCACCATTGTTTGAAAAGAAGTTAGGCCTAAAAGCAGCTAAACAAAACCTTTTTGTTGGGATCCTCAGCTCTCCAGCCAGATTCAAGAGTGAGGGTGAGTAGAGAAAGTGGCACGTGCCCGCTGGGCGGGGACTTTAATAGTCTGGGGTGGTCAGAAGAAGTTTGGGGGTCTTGCCCTTTGGGGATTGGCTGGTGACTCCATCAATCATCAGGCAATTGTGAGCCGCCATTGGGGCTTGTCTGCAAGTGTCTGATTGGTTGTTTCTTTTGCCAGGGCTGCCTGATGCTCTGACACCGCCTGGCTGGAGTCGACCTAACATTTTGGGTAAGTGTCCCCTACAGGCCGACATGTTTCATGTTGGGCCCCAGTATGTGGCACTATTGGGAGGTGGGGCTAGTGGCTTTAGGGCACTGGGGACATGTCCTCAAAAGGCATTGTGGGACCATGTTTCTTTCTCTTTTGTTTCCCAGCCATAAGGTGAATGGGCCATTTCTACGGCCACTAGGACTGTACTGTGTCACAGGCCCAAAACAACAGGGCCAGTTTTGACATCTCCAAAACTGTGAGCCAAAGCAAACTGTTCCACTTTTTAAGTTGATTCATCTCAGATATTTGTTGCAACAATGGAAATCCTACTAACTCACATTCCTTTTAAAATATATTTTTTAAATCTTTCATGGTGACCCTATATTCTTCACCACATTAACAGTTGTCAGTAATATCAAGGATAGAAAGGCCAGGTGAGGTCAACCTAGAGCTGGTTTATGCGCATGTTAGAAAACTATAAATCGTCTTTCTTGAGATTTTAGCAAGGTTCTTCCTTTAAACATCATTTAAGATTCTAAATAAAATATAGCATCTATAAAATAAACACATTTAGTTGTTAATTCTTCTTTAATTTTATTGCCAATGTGTTTTTTTTATTAGAAGAATATAGAAATACAGTTGAGGGGGAAACATTATCAAAACATTATCAATCAATGGATATAAACTTTGTTATTGAGGGGAAAATGCAGATCATGGATAACCACCTTGGATTTTACCTATTGCAGTTTCCCCCAGAAGAACTCATGCATTAAATGGGTAGTTGGTGGAGGAATGACATCAGCTTCTGGGATGGTTCCCCCATCTTCCCAATCTCCAGACTCCTATGAGTTCTTCATATACCCTCCCCCCTCCCCATCCCCCTCCCTGCACCTCCAAGTATCCTAGAGAGCCATCCCCCTAATACTCTGAAAGTCATTCAATTTGCAGTTTAGATAGGTTAGCCGTCAGCCCTACTGCTTCCCCAAATATGCTAGCATCAACAGATGAGAGAAACCATTTGGCCCTTGAGTCTCTGAGATTGGGAGACTTCACTAAGCATAATTCTATCCATCTCCATCCATTTGATTTCAAAAGACATCATATCGTCCTCCCTAATGGACGAGTAGTATTCCATAGTATATATGTACCAAAGCTTTTGTATCCACTCATCAAGTGAGGGGCATCTGGGTTGGTTCCATAATCTAGCTATAGTAAATTGAGCTGGTATAAACATTGATGAAGCCACATCGCTATAATATGCGGATTCTAAGTCTTTTGGGAAAATTCCCAGGAGTGGGATAGCTGAGTCATAAGGTGGTTCCATCCTTAATTTTTTGAGGATTCTCCACACTGCTTTCCATAGTGGCTGAATCAGTTTGCCATCCCACCAGCAGTGTAGTAGTGTTCCTCTTTTCCCACAGCCCCTCCAGCATTTGTCGTTGTTTGTATTCTTCATTTTTGCCACTCTAACAGGAGTGAGGTGGTATCTCATTGAAGTTTTGATTTGCATTTGCCTGATAGCTAATGATGTAGAGCATTTTCTCATATATTTATGGGCTTTCTGGAGTTCCACGGGAGAGAAGTTCCTTTTGAGATCTTTGGCCCATTTATCGATTGGATTATTTGAGAGTTTGGATTTTAGTTTCTTTAGTTCCCTATATATTCTGGATATTAGCCCTCTGTCCGAGGTGTAGCAGGCAAAAATTTTCTCCCATTCTGTAGGTTCTCTGTTGATGCTCTCGACTAGATCTTTAGCTGTGCAAAAACTTTTTAGTTTAATTGCATCCCGTTCATTTAATTTTGATTTTACAGCATGTGCCATAGGAATTCTGTTAAGGAAGAAGCTGCCGACTCCTATAAGGTGTAGTGTTGACCCGACTTCTTTTTCTAGCAAATTTAAAGTTGTAGGCTTAATATCCAGGTCTTTGATCCATTTTGATTTAATTTTGTGCAGGGTGAAAGATAAGGATCCAGCTTCAGTTGTCTACAAATGGCAGTCCAGTTTGTCCAACACCATTTGTTGAACAGGCTATCTTTCTTCCACACTATACTTTTGCCCCCTTTATCAAAGATCAAATAGTGGAGGGTATGAGGGTTTGTCTCAGGATCTTCTATTCGGTTCCACTGGTCTTCGGTTCTGTTTTGATACCAATACCATGCTGTCTTTGCTACTACAGCTCTGTAATATAATTTCAGGTCAGGGATTGAGATACCCCCTATTTCTTCCTTTCTATAGAGTAGTGTTTTGGCTAGTCTGGGTCTCCTGTTGTTCCATATGAACTTGAGAATTGCTTTATCTATATCTCTGAAGAATGCCATAGGTATTTTGATGGGGATTGCATTGAATCTGTACAGGACTTTGGGTAGAATGGCCATCTTTATTATATTGATTCTGCCTAACCATGAGCATGGAATGTTTTTCCATCTGCTCAGGTCTTCTGTAATTTCTTTTTTTAGTGTTTGATAATTTTCTTTGAATAGGTCTTTAATATCCTTTGTAAGGTTAATGCCCAAGTATTTCATTCTTTTGGAAGTGATGGTGAATGGGAGAGATTT